>PVJS01011635.1:0-45359 GCA_004027185.1 Glis glis | reverse complement strand
AAAAAAAAAAAAAAAAAAAAAAGAAGAGGAAACAAGTTGGATGCGCTCTTATATCCCCAGCACATACTAAAACACATAATGCAGTCTAGGACCTCTGTCTGAAGTGTATTGGGTTGGGACAGAGAAAGCCCAGGGGAGACAGAGAAAACCTCTTCCTGCATGCAAGAGGGTAAGTGGATTGTTCTGCAGAGCCCCAGTGCACTGATCCAGGTCTGCTGGGCACAAAGCATTCTGGGAGACAGGTGGCAATTCTAGAGAATAGTATTTTAACGACAAAACTTTTCAAGCAGAGGGTGAGCTGTCTTGAGTGGTGGTGAGCTTCTCATCCTTAGGAATATGTAAGCTAAAATTGAGATAGATACTTTCCAGCTGAGAAAGTGTGGGATCAGGTAGGGGAGGAGATAGTCAGGAAGTAGAAGGTCCCCATTAGGGGAGTGTGGGCAGAGTAAAGAAGTCTCAGCTGGAGGCGCACAGTGGCATATGATGTGCTGGAATATTCCATGCCTCCAGGCCTTTGTCCCCACAACTTCTTCCTGAAACACCCTCGCCTGTCTTTAACAAACTGTGACCAACTACTCACCTTCCATAATAGGCTCAGTTTACCTTTCCACCGTCAGGGAGCCCTGCCTGATCCCCCAGCCAAGAGCAGCCACTCCCTGCTTTGTGCTTTGGTACCTGCTGAGCACGTCAACCACAGAATCTGAAACTGTTTTGTGACATTCATAAAATTGTTTGTTCTAAGGCTTTGAAGATTTGGGGAGTCCCTGAGGGCAGAGGCTAACTTACTCGTCATTGCATCCTAGAGCTTAATTTAGCACCTAGAAATTAAAGATGCTCCAAAATAGCTCAAGAATTGACAGATGCATAAATGAGTCTATACACATGTTTGAGACCTGGAAATTTCTTTGGGAAATAAACTATTTGGAAAAGTGGATAATGTGTTATAAGTGGGCAAAGTAGCAAAAGAGTAGAGATGGGGCACAATCAAAAGTCAGGCTTTGTGCTGGGCACACCTGTAATCCCAGTACTTGAGAGGCTGAGACAAGAGGATTGCAGATTCCAGACTAGCCTCAGCAACTTCGCGAGACTCTGAGCAACCGAGCGAAACCCTGTTTCAAAACAAAAAAATAAAAAGGACTGGGGGCATAGCTTAGAGGTAGAATGCCTCTGGGTTCACTTTCCAGTACAGAATAAGAAATCAGGCTTTGTGAAGCCTATTGGCACAAGATAGGGGTGTCCAGTGCTTTATGGAAGAATAAATCCCATGTAAAGGGGTGCGCACCCCATTGGCCATGTGCGCACCCCAGAGATGGTTGGCCTAGGATGGATAGTGACCCATGCTCAGTCAATCTGAAAATGTATACCTAGAGATCATGACTGTGTTGTGAGAGGCAGAGCCCTGGTCATGGCAGCCTTTCCTAGCTGGCTGAGGCTCCAGTCCTCCGAAGGCCTGGCTGTTCACCTTTCCTGGGATGCTGGCAGAGCTGCTCCTCCCAGTTGTGACTATCAGAAAATACCTCTAGACACTGAAAAAATGCAGGGAGCAAAAATCACACCCAATTGAGGGCAGCTGATTGTAACCCAAAGAATCATAACACTGCAGAAATAAATCTCACAAACTTCATGATTTCATCCAAAATCTGTAGGACTCATCAATTCTATCCCCTTGCTCCCAGTATAAAAACATCCACCTTTAGGAAAGATTCATGCCTTTCCTAAGAACTAAGAGTTTTGTCCCTGAAAACTTCATGAGAGCAGAATTTATTGCCAAGGTATAGAAAACCTTTTAGAAAAATAGAGCTAAATTTGAGAATGAACTATGGAAGTGTTTGTAAATGTATTTATGCTAATTAAATTGAACTATATAAAGATATTCCAAATTCAAACAAAAACATTCATATTATATTATTAAAAAATGAGATTATCAATGCCATTTTAATGGATCACATTCATAATAGTAGCTGCTACTCACTTTATTTCCCTTTTACTATCCCTTGCTCCCTAGCACCGTGGGAAGTAGCTCAGCATTGTGGTTAAGAGTGTGAAGCTGGAGTTTGGAATCCACAGTTGAAGACCTGTTATCTTAATGATTTCCTACATGTGTGAGGCTAGTCAGTCATTAAACCATTCTGCGCCTGTAGTCTCAACTTTAATGAGATTCGCAATAATGCCTATCTTGTAAATTTGATGGAGGATTAAATTGCATAATACATATCAAGTATATAGAGTAATGCCCAACACAGAGTAATGTTCCAGATACTTTATTAGTTTCTTAGCTTTTTAAACAAGATGCAGGCAAATCCATTATGTATATTGCATGTGTCTGAGTGTTTTAATATGAATACTAGGAAATACTTGCTTATCTATTTGTAGCTCCACCCCTATTCTGAGTTGTTATTATTTTATGACTTAGGGTCATGAATGATTTACCTCCAATCCCACTATAGTTTCAAAAACATTGTAGAAAAGAAAATCCCTGCTCACAAAATCTCCATTAGTGACTTCTGCCCTCCATCATTTCTGCTGAAAAATTTACTGTCAATCTTATTATCGTTTGTTTGAATATAATATGTATTTTCCCTGACTGCTGCTTTAGAGAAGTTTTACTTTGAGTTTTCAGCAATTTTACCTTGATGCTTCCAGCACTAGTGGTGTGTGTGTGTGTGTGTGTGTGTGTGTGTGTGTGTGCACACGCATGCACACGCACGCATGCATGCACACACATTTTGGGGGCTTATGAGGTTTCTGGATTTTGTGGATTGATATCTTTCATCAGTTATGAAAAAGTTTCAGCCAACATCTCCTTAAATTTTGTTTTCGTCCTTTTGTCCTGCTGGTCACATTCTGAGACTACAATTATATTTATGTTGTTCATTTCTACCATGAGACTACTAAAGGTCCAAGCCAACACCTTTGCCCTGTGAAATGAACAGGCAGATGCTCTGAAGGAGCCAAGGGTCTGGCATGTCTCAGTTTGACTTTCTTCTATCTGGGATCTTAGCCCCTCAAGACCTGGTCATTTAATTTCTTTATGATTCCCTTAAAAACCTGTTTATTTAAATTTTATTCCCATTTCTTCTCATGATTATATTTTTTCTCAGTAGGGTTATAGGTCTTGAAAAAGTCACTTCATTATAGCTAGAAACCTTGGGGTTCTGACTTTTCAGTTAAAATACTTTCCATTTATACCTAGTTCTCTTTTTCAAGCACTGACCCAGCACTCAAGACTGGAGCCTTTATTTTTTCTTTTTCTTTTCTTTCTTTTTTCTTTGGTAGTACTGGGGATTGAACTCAGAGGCGTTCTACCTCTGAGCTAGACCCCCAGCCCAATTTTATTTTTTATTTTGAAACAGTTCTCACAGAGTTACTGAGGCTGACCTCTAACCTATAATCCTTCTGTCTTAGCCCCCCACATATTGAGATTATAGATACGCAGCACCATGCCCAGCATGGAGCCTTAACTCCATCCCTGGTAACTGCCCTAAGGAGCCTAGGAATGTACTAGATCCCCGATAACTGACAAATGCCAGATGGAGCCCAGAAATGTGCCAAAACCCTGATCATTGATAATGACACTGAGCCCAGGAATGAAGGAAGGACAGGTTGTTCTTCCTGATCTTCGATCTTTGCTTCCTTTAATTTTCTCTAAAGCTTCTGGAAAATTCTAGCTATGCTCTGCTACTCCCTTTACATTCCCTTTCTCTATTCAACCCAAACCTTTGTTTTGTCAATTTTATCAAGAGGAGAAACTTGTGGTTTTGTTAACCATTGTTCAACATTCTAATCTTTGAAAACATTGCCCTATGAAACAGTCTCTAATGAGTGACTTTCAAAATTGGGGAAGCAGAAGTTAAACATTGTATTTACTTTTCGTTGTAGGGAGAGATAAAAGGCTTTCACATACATTATCTCTACTAGTTTTAACTCAGCAATAGATAAGGTCGGCACGATTAGCACTGCTATAAAGGTGGGCAACATACACTCAGAGAATGTAAAGAATTTTCCCACAGCCGAGACCAGGAATTCAACTTGATGGAAGACATTCCTGGACCTACCTTTTCCAGAAAAGAGAACTTGAGTAAAAAACCTAGTACAAATACATTTTTGGTTGCATGAGGGAGGGGGATAGGGAAATGAGTCAGTGAAGGAAGAAGATAAAATATTAGTTAGTGGGTTGAGACTCGACCACTGCTTTACACGAAGTGATGCATTGTTAAGCATCCATATGAAACTTGGGATAATGCATTGTGACAGAGAAATGGAAAAAGCTTACCCCTCAGCTCCTGTTTCCCATTAGTCAAAATTCATAGGATGTTGACATCCTTGCTTTCCCCAGTGACACCATCTGGCCCCTCTGGCAGTCCTTGGAGAAGCTGGATCCAAAACACCTGTGGATTCATGCTCGGGGCAAATCTTCAAGTGGATTCACACCAGCAGCACACCTCCTGCCTTCCTGGGTCATGCAGGAGGCCTGGCAGGTATAGGGTCTGACACATCTTACACCTCAATGGCAGCCTGGATGATGCTCCCAGGGAGGGGAGTGCAGGCCAGGACAGAAGAAGTACAGGACACATGAGGCAAGATGCTGTCTGAGCACATCCACAAGCCAATGAGGGCCCCGGTCAGCTGCCACAGCCAGCTCGGCCAGCTGAGGAGGAGGAGGAGGAGCACCACCTAGGAATGCCCATTCCCCAAAGATGGCGGCAGAACTCTAGATTCTGTCTTTAATTAAAATAAGAACCTCCTTTCTACAGCCTATGTGAATTTCATCAATTGCAGAGGTCTTCTTGAATGTTCATTCAGTAACACCAAGGGATTCTCACTTCAGAAACACAAATCATGATAGGAAAACTTTCCTCATTCCCAGGAAGTCATTCTCCAGGACTCCAGTGTGGAGGGAACATGTTGTGTTCTCTTTTACATTTTCCCTTTCTCCAAATGGGAAGAGGAAACCCAAAAGGTGAACGGGATCTTCTCCAGGGGTTCAGGATAGAACTTTCACCATGCAGAGTGTGTGTGCGTGTGCATGCATGCTTATAAGCAGCAAATGTGAGTTTGCATTCAAGTGAGTGTGTTTTTGTTTGTTGGTATAAAAATGTGGACTTGATTGAACTTAAAAGTACATGTGCAACAGAGCAGCTGCGTTAATGTCTTTGCATGAGCATAGGTCCATGTGGATGTGCCTGATTCACACATATGTAGGCACATGCACACCTGTCTGAGTATGCACCGAGAGTGCACTCTAGTGTCTGTGCATAGGTGTAAAGAGGCCATGGGTGTTGGCTAAGTGTGCAGACCTTTGCACTTGATATTCACAAGTCTCTTCACACCCCTGGTTGCAAAACAGCATGAGTGTCTCTCCCAAGAGAAGCCAACTTGACCCACCTCCCAGCCCCCCACCCAGCCTGGGAGCATGAACTTCACTATTTTTTCCTCAAGGACATGAGAAAGAATCATTGCACATTCCCAAAGTAAATGCTCAATAAGACAGTCGTACTAGGTCTTAACTGTCCTCATATAACAGAGCAAGGCCAGTTGAACCTTGCTCACACCTCCTGGAGGGCTTATGCCTGCCAACAACATGGAGCTCCTGCCATCCACTAGTCCTGTGTCCATAGCTAGGATTGTCCCAGTCCCTGCTCCAGTTCAGTTGGGTTTGATCTATCTGGTTTCTAAGTCCCAGTTGCTCTTGGCTTGTCCTGTTCACTGTCATTTGGTTCAATGCAAATCATGTCAAGACAAGTTAGCAGGATCATAAAACAAAATGAAGCAAATCCTTAAAACCTAAAAGAGGTCCTAAGAATGTGTAGGTCTGGGACTGAGATTTGCCTGCAGGGGGTCTGTTGGAGATTGCAAAACAACACTTCTAAAAGAGCGAGGGAAGCCGATTTGGCCAAAGGGAGAAAGAACCCTGAGCTGCCTATTTATCAGAGGTCTTAGGTCATGGGCACATCTGGAGCTGCAGGGACCCCGAGAAGTGTCACCGAGAGAGGAAAGGGATTGTCATGCAACCTTCACACTGTCCATCTCCAGAGCACTTTTCATCTTGAAAAAATGACACTTGGTACCCATTAAACAACATCTCCCCACTCCCTCTCCTCACAGGTCCTGGCAAACACTATCCCACTTTGTGTCTGTAATTTTGCCTACTCCAGGTACTGCATCTAAGTGGAATCATATGGTATGTCTTTTTGATTAGTTTATTTTACTCAGCATAATCCTTGAGGCTCATTCATGTTGTAGCATATATCAGAATTTCTCCCTTTTAAAATCAGAGTATTCCATTGTGAGTATACACCACATCTTTTTTTTTTTTTTCTTTTTTTTGCGGTACCGGGGATTGAATGCTGGGACGTTCTACCTCCGCGCTACGCCCCGGGCCCTATTTTTTATACTTTATTTTTGAAACCAGGTCTCACAAAGTTGCGGAGGGCCTCACTAAGGAGAGAGAGAGAGAGAGAGAGAGAGAGACAGAGAGACAGAGAGACAGAGAGACAGGGAGAGAGAGCGCTGAGGCTGGCTGCGAACCAGGATCCTCCGGTCTCCGCCTCCCAAAGTACTGCGATTACAAGCGTGGGCCACCACGCCCGGCTCACACCACATCTTTTATCCATTCATCTATTCATGGGCACTTGGGTTGCTTCCCCCTTTTGGCAGTTGTGAATAATGCTGCCATGAACATGGTTGTATAAGAATCTCTTGAGATCCTGCTCTCAATTCTTTAGTGTGTATTCCAAGAAGTGGGATGGCTGAACCCTATGTAAGCAAAAAATTTTATGTTTAATTTTTTTTGAGAAACTGTCATACTGTCTTCCAAGCAACTGCCCCGTTTTACATTTTCACAGCAGGGCACAAGGGTTCTGATTTCTCCACATTATCATCCACACTTGTTATATTTATTTATTTTTAAATTTATTTATGTAGTAGCTATCCTGATGAGTGAGAAGTGCTAGCCTGGGTTTTTTTAAAACAGGAAACATGGAGAGAAAGGGGCATAAGAAGACTTTTTTTTTTTTTGCGGTACCGGGGATTGTACGCAGGGGCATTCTACCTCCGCACTATGCCCCTGGCCCTATTTTTTATACTTTATTTTGAAACCGGGTCTCACGAAGTTGCGGAGGGCCTCACTAAGAAGAGAGAGAGAGAGAGAGAGAGAGAGAGAGAGAGAGATAGGGAGAGAGAGCGAGAGAGCTGAGGCTGGCCGCGAACCCAGATCCTCCGGTCTCCGCCACCCAAAGTACTGGGATTACAAGCGTGCGCCACCACGCCCAGCTTGCATAAGAAGATTTAATAAAGGTGACCTGACCTCACCAGGTTCCAGGGTCCAGAGCATGATCCATGATAGAGCATGCAGGGTGCAGAGCAAACTGGTCATTGTCATGCAGACACAGGGGATGTGGTTAGGAGGGGAAAGAGAGGAGAACAGTAGAGGTAAGGTCTGAGATGGGATAGTTGAAAGAGTCTATTGTTCTGACTTTTTGGTTTCTTCTTAGAGACACTTGGATTCACCTTATTACTGGATCCACAATCTGCAATTACACCAGAATTAGGCACCTTTCCACTGGCCCCTGGAGATCCAAAGACAGTTTCTATTCTTTTGTAGCCACCTGCTAAACACCACCCAAAGTGCAGATGTGACAGGTGACACTTACTGAGAGTCACATCCTAAAGGAAGCAATGGGGTTAATCAGGGCACTGCCCAGGGCCCACAGGATCACACCCATGTCACCCAGAAACAGACAGTCAGGCACCATAAATTGTTTGGAAGGAGTCCAGGCCAGGATGTCAGAAGGCCCAGGAACATTCCAGCTATAGAATTAAGTCAACCCCACTCCTAGCACCATTTGACCTCAAGCTCACTTCAACTAACAAACATTCTTGCAAGGTCTATTGTGCTCTTTCAGAGCCTGTTTTAGGCCTGAAACACAAGCCCACTTGCTGCTCTACTTGTGGTTTCTTGCCCCAACTCGTACTCTCACCACATAAACACACGGTTATCACACAGCGAGTATCCTTGGAAGGCGAGGAAGAAGAGCTGCTCTTCACAGCCTGGGATGGAGGTCAAGGGAGGTAAGAAATGAATGGAATTGAGTTTGGTGCAGAGGAGAGAGCAAAGAGATTGTAACCAGATCACCCCTATTTTAGGGGCTCGAAAGATCACTGTTGTTGTTGCTCTCATTGACATTGATGATGACACTGATTATATTCTGACTCCCAGGCAAGCGTTCCTCTCTGGGTCTCTTCTCTGACAGCCCACTGCAAAGCAAGTAGCTGCAGCAGTTTTAAAATCTATGGGTGGAATGCTCATGGACCCATCTCATCAAGTGTTAACCCCACAGCTTAACATGGGTGCACACATCAGAAAGATTCTCATGACTTGGCCACGACTGTCTGTAGATGGGATCTCATTTCCATACATTTGCACCATGGGGCTGGGAAAAAGAAATGTGATAGGGTTTTATGTTTTGTTTCATCTGCCCTTTCTTCGACTAGGAGAAGGCCTTATGGTGTGATAGGGATTGCCCTGGGAGAGTCAGAGTCCTGGGTATGAGCTCCCCATTTTCTACAGGCTCATGGACAAGTCTCTACACATCTCTGGGTCTACTGAGTATGGGGAGAGTGGAAAACTGGTCTGAGTAGCCACAATTCTGGGCATCGTTTACCATTTTTGTATCTTACATTAGCTCCTTAAATCTTCTTGGAAGAATTCTCCAATAGTTATGGGAAGAACATTGTCCTTGGACTAGGATCCAGTTCCATCTCTTCTGAGTTCCATGACAGGGTTCACCTTCATTGTGCTTCAGTATTTTATTCACTAAATGTGATTAATCTGTTTCTCTCTAAAATTGTCTAGATGGTTTGAATGAAGTATGAAAGTGTCTTATGTGTCACAGTGAGAGATGGACATTGGTGAAATGGACAGAGGCAGGGAATCAGGATCCCACTAGAATGCTGCTCTCTAGGGTAGTTTTGAAGTTCAGGAAACTTCTGTGCTACCATGGCCTTTCTGGGATCACCTCTGGGTCTATGTATTCAAATGAATAGTTTCCTTTTTAAAGTAAGTTCTTCCAGGAATCTAGAGATTTATTCCAACAAAGCCACTCTTGGTAGAAACATGACCAGCTTCATCTGGAAACACCCTTTGGAGTGATGCCATCCAATAGAAATATAATGTGAGTCAGGTTTTCCTTTAAAATTTCCTTGTAGCCTCATTAGAAAAAATGAAAAGAAGCAGGTGAAATTAATTTTAATCATATTTTAACCCTAAATATCCCCAATATTATCATTTCAACATGGAATCAGTATAAAACTATTCACAAGATATTTTACACCCTTTCTTTCGTATTAAGTCTGTAACACCCAGTGCATGGTTTACATTTACGATGCTTCTCAATTCAGATGCTAAATTTTCATGGCACAGCCTTGATCTATACTATGATCTCCTAAAATGTGCAGTTGAAAAACAAATTTATGTATCTGTCACATTGCTCTAAACACACTCAAAAGTGTTCAGATGACATCGAATTAATGGAAGGATATTTTACTCTGTTTCAGTTTTTAGATTTAAACTATTTCTAATGAAAGAATATGAAACACTTGGTTTCTCACTCATATAGCTACATCTCAAGCACTCAGTACCCTCATGTGGCCAACAGCGCTGTACTGGGCAGCACAGCCTTGGGGCCTGGAGACATCCTCTGAAGGTCCTCAGCAATGCTCATCTTCTGGTTTTTGTTTTTAATTGTTTTATTAGTGCATTGCAATTATACATCACAGGGAGGCTCAGTGTGATAAAACCATATGTGCCCACAGCTCTTTGTGTATTCCCCTCCACGTCCCATCCCACTCCCTCTCCTCCTTCCCCACATGTGTTAGTGAGATTGGTAGTAATTTCTTCACATATTGCCATAGTACTATAGGAACTGTTTCCTTCTTCAGCCCTCCCTCTTTTCCTCCCTCTTTCCCCTAATTTTCTTCAACTACTCTATGGGTCTCTCTCTCTCTCTCTCTCTTCCCTCTCTGCATCAAAGTCTCTCATGTTTCCTATTTTCTCTCTAGTTTTCATATATGAGAGAAAACATACCACCTTGACTTTCTGAGACTGACTAATCTCATTTAGCATAATATTCTCTAGTTCTGTCCATTTTCCTGCAAATGACATAATTTTGTTCTTCTTTACGGCTGAGTAGAACATCTTCTGTTTTGAAGCTGTTTTCACATTTTTTTTTTTTGCAGTACCAGGGATTGAACCCAGGGGCTTCTACCTCCGAGCTATACCCCCAGCCCTATTTTTTATCCTTTATTTTGAAACCAGATCTCACGAAGTTGCGGAGGGCCTCACTAAGTAGCTGAGGCTGGCTGCGAACCCAGATCCTCCGGTCTCCGCCTCCCAAGTACTGGGATTACAAGCGTGCGCCACCATGCCTGGCTCTGTTTTCACATTTTTTAGAAAAATATCTGAACTCACCAAGAATCTGGCCATTTTGGGGGAGATCTTGAAGGCTGATAAAGTGCTAAGTTTGGAATGAGGACCAACTGCATTGAGAAGGGGTGACTTTTCCAGAATGGCTCTGGTCTGGTCATTATTTCTGTGGTCATTCAACCCATTTGTGTAAACAAGTCCTGGTGTGTTTGCTTTGGGATTGCTCAATGGTGTATTGGTCAGGGTTCACTAGATTAGCAGAATTCATAGAATGAGTATATGAAAAAGGGATTTATTAGATTAGCTCACAATGTAGTCCTGAGTTTCGACTGCACGTGAAGAATCAGAGGAATCAGTAGCTGGTCGGGTGGTCTAAGATCTGGAGCCTTAGGATTGAAGCAACCACCAATTCAGTCCAGTCCAAGATGTGAAGTTAAGGAAGCTCTTCGGAGAAACGATGGTGAAGTTTCAGTTCGAAGGCTGGAGGCCGACGATCTCAGACGAGATCAGAAGATCAAGAAGCTCTTCAAGGAAACGGCAAAGTTGGAGACCGACGATCTCAGACGAGAGCAGATATGTTTTCTTCAGGAAGAGTCGCGGCTCCCTCTGCGTGGCTTTCTCCTTCTTTTATCTAAGTCCTGCACCTATCAGAACCCTGCTACCCACATTTAGGGCAGGACTTCCGGTTCAATCTGCTGTTATACAACCAAAGTCACATGATCTTAGGTGGGTCAAGTTGACAAACCAGACCAACTATCACAAATGGTCACTCTTGACTCAGATGGCAAGGTGGCTGTTGTACCTGGATGTGCAGACACAGGGATGTCAGCAATGTTCATGAGAACAGTAGCTGAGAGACTGCGGGGCAGCTGGGGTCAGGATCTGGATAGGGCTGCCAGTCCCACCCAGGTACATGCCCCTCCAGGAGGCAGGCTTCTAGGCACACCCTTTGCCCTGGCTGTGTGGACAACTCCCATAGGGCTAAGCATTTCCACTGCCCTACCATAGATACGGCAGCCCGATGGCTTCCTCTTGGGTGCCGGTATATATATATATTTTCTTTTTTCCAGTTTAAGTCTTTTATTTTTCAGCATTACCAGTTCTTGTTTTCCTTCTTTTCATAAAGTGGAGATATGTCCAATTCACTCCAATTACACGTATTATCTGCATACCTAAAATGCCATCATAATATCTCTATGGCTTTAGCTCAGCAAATATAGTGCAGTTACTAACATCTGACCAAGAAACCTATCTATCTTCACATTTCAAGTCTCTATCCACTTCCTTTTTCTGATTTCTTCTTTGAACATCTTCTTACTCCATCACGTCACATTTTGCTTCTGCTCTTTGTAAATGTGAGCACATTACTTTAATCATATTAACTGAATTATAATTATTTATTTATGATTATTTTCTTCACTAGCTATGAGCCCTTTAAAGCAAAAGATCCTGCCAGTTTCTTCAAATATATGTATTTGTATATAT
Source organism: Glis glis (assembly GCA_004027185.1). NCBI lineage: Eukaryota > Metazoa > Chordata > Mammalia > Rodentia > Gliridae > Glis > Glis glis. The sequence goes on along the minus strand of PVJS01011635.1, from coordinate 33,451 downwards.
ATATATATATATATATATATATATATACATATATACATCTATATAAATATATGATATATATGAAATATTTATTTATAATTTTTACAACGTTTACTATAGCACCTTAACTCTGAAAGTTATGTTGTTGTAAAACTTATGGAAATTAATAAATGAAGTGATAACTGACATATCATTCTTATTTTTTTCTGTTTTATTGGTGCATTGTAATCATACATCTTGATATAGTTCAGGGTGGTTGAGGCATACATGCACACAGCACTCATTGAGCCCTCCCCCACTTCCCACCCCACACAAACTCATCCAAGACAATCACTATGGGTGCCTGGTTTTATATTCTGCTTTTCCTCTGGATTTTCTGGAACCAGTTTTGAAAATGACCCATAAGCAGCTTTGCTTTTTAACCTTCTAACCCATAATAGCCTCAGCAGGTACACAAATTGAACTACACTGGAAAAGATTTTCTTTCATTGTCAAACCCATAGAGTTCCCCTATTAGCTATTCAAACCCCCATGTGAGTTTTGTTTTCAACTGATTTTATCAAATACTATAAGATCTTACAGGTATAGGATATGACAACCCCCAAAACCACCTCCTACATAGAATAATAGTACCAGCAGCCTTAGGGCTGATTTTCTCCTTCCTCGTCTCCCTTCTCCTTTCTTTCCTTCTATTTCAGTCATTTAATTTCCTTGTCTAAAGCACCCAATCTATGGTAGACACTTGGGTACGAGCTGAGGTTCCTAAGACTAATGACATAGAGACCCTTCCCTTCTCCTCTAGAAGATCAGAACAGATATGCAAGCACATAAATGTAATTAAGTGTGTGCACAATAGTAACTAATATCTCTACTAATTTAAATGTCTCTCTACTCTTTATTCCATGCAATGCATGGAAAGAGCCCAGGGTTTGAAGTGAACAGGTCTGAATTCAAAGTTCTGAATTTCTCACACAATATTTCAGTGTCTTTGGGTAAGTCATGTAACTCCTTTGCACCTCAACTTCTGCATCTGTAAAACAGGGATAATATCTACTTACTGAACTGTTTTGAAGATTACATGGAATGGTTCCAGGGAAACTGGGTGGAGCACCTGGAATACAGCCGGTGCTCTATAAATGCAGTGCTAGTGAGGACTGTTTTTAATCAGCCCTCCAACAGGTTCCAACTGCTCTCACTGTCCTGAAAACTACATCCCAGAAGGGAAGAGTGTGCTGCTCTTCACCCAAATGTTATTGTGCCCGCACTGGGGTCCCAGCCACTGAAGACAAGGACAAACACTCATGCTGCCTCTGAGTGTCAGGACAGCACATTCTTGGAATGGTCATCCCAGTAGGGAGTGGAAGAAGGCTCCTGGTGGAGGTGTGTGCCAGGGCGACATCTGAGAAAATCAGTGAGGTCTGAGGAAAGAGAGCGAAGAGGGCAAAGAGATGCATTAGTGTCCAAGGACAAAGAACTGACAAGTAACTAGAGATGAGGAAAACATGGCACCTGCAGGTAACAGAAAGAAATTTAGCATGTCTGGAGCGTCTGCCTGTGTGCACATGCGTGGGTGCATACGTGCATGTGTATGTGTGTGCATTGTGTTTATGTGGACATGCATGTTTGAATGTGTGTGTCTATGTGGAGTACACACTTGCTCATATGTGTATTGGGGGCTGGCTGGTGACTGTAGCAGTAGATAAGGGTCAGGTCACACAGGGTTAACTTGATATATTATGTTTATTTATAAAACATTGAAGGATTTCACTTGATCATACATGAATTTGAGGCAGATCACAATGGCTGCTGTGTGAAGAAAGGACAGGAGAGAAGAGGGGACTGGAGGCAGGGAGGCCAGGCAGGGCACTATTGCCATAGTCCAGGCTGGCCTGATCTGGGAAAATGGCAGTGAAGACAGAGCGCCCAGAGAGATACGCAGAGTGGAGAGATATTCAGAGGGCGTGAACTTGTTCAAAAGGTGACCTCCAATTCACGATCCATAGTCATTGGTCCAAACACCCATAGAAGAAATAATCGAGTTGATTCATACAGATTCCCCGAGCATGACTTTTTTCAGGGTGTGCTGCTCCAACCTTCTCTTCAGCTGCTTTTCTTGAAATGCATTGTCAATGGGGTGAAACTCATTGTGTAAACACACCCTTAGATTGAGTGACTCTGTTAATCAGGGTAATTAATATTAGTTGTCATAACAAATAACCTCCATATTTCAGTGGCTTAACGCAATTATTTTTTTCTCTTGACATTAAGGTCAATGTGGTTGGTAGATGACTTTTCTCCAAGTCCAGATGACTCAGTAACCTAGGTCACTTTCAGTTAGTGGCTCAAATGTCTCTTGGGCCTTGGAAACCCTCTATTTTATTTTCTGCATCCAGCCACCAAATCACCAAAGGAAATGAATACAGAAAACTGTGTGGGACATTTGAGAGGACGTGTCTGGAACTGGCATAGATGACAGGTGTCATATTCCATTGCTGGTAACTAGTCATATGCAAATATCTTTGAAAATAAAATTTGTGTGCACAGTAAGAAGTTGGATGTGGTGATCATTTAGCCAGATTCTTTCATGATGTGAACAGCAGTTAGATGAACCAGAAGGGAGAATTTACTTTAATGATATTTCCTTTTCTTTACCCAGAATGTTCTAGAAGTTTTCTCCATCCATCTTCAATACCTGCATCTCTTAAGGAAAATGAACAGAAAGTGTCAACTGTATTTGAGGCTGGTCTCTTCCTCTGGTTTTGTGCCAGACCCAGTAGGCAATGTAGAGAATGACAATGGGGTGTTGATGTCAACAGCAGGATGAAGCCAGGAGTCTTTAGTTTCAGCCTAATCTGTGTACGCATTAGATAATAAGACTCTGATTTTCTTGTCCTGCCATTTACTGGGCTGGTCCAAGTGAAACTCGCCCTTGGATTCCTGGTGTATGAGTGGGTCTTCAAGATCTTCAACCCTTTCTGAAAACAAGAACCATACAGTGCAATGAAGAGGAGGTAGAGAGACACATACTCGGAGGCATGTGGCAGAAGACAAGGCTCCTCCTCCTGCCAGCTAGCAGGAGAGGTGTCTCTGAGGATGAGCTTATTCCTCACCAGGTGAGCTCTGCCAGTCTTAACTAGCTGCTTCCCAGAGATATCTTCTCACCAACAGTGGTATGCTTAGCTAGAAGTCCAAGCTCCTTATTTGCATGCATTCTCTAATGGCTATTAGCTGTTTGACTCTTGGAAAGCCCCTTTATCATCTTACTCTTCTATTTTCTCTTTTCTAAGTTGAACTTGATGATTTCCCAAACTTTCTGGACTCTTCCATGTCTCTGTAGAAGAATACTTAAAAAACAAAGGTGGAAGAGAGTAGCTGGGAGTTCTTGCCTCTGACTTTATCAAGAAGGTTTAAGATCTAATACATGTTGTGGAGCAAAGTGTGCTCCAGGTATGGGCAGTTTAGTCCAAACAGACTCATGTGATACAGCTAGAACACTCTAGCTACTCTGGTCCCTCATCTGTCTTGGTGAGATGGGTGAAAAATCTTGTCTCAGAGAGGAAGCTTTCCCTGCACAGGGTCATGTGAGAGTTCTGGGGCCTCACTGCTGGTAGATTCCCAGCTAGAATCAGAGCCACAAAGGAGACTGAGGAAGCTGGGGAAGAGCGAGTCCCTCTCTCTATCATGCAAGTAAAAAGGTTGGCTCTGCAAATACTCAAAGGAGAAGATGGTATTGAGGAAATAAAGAAGCAGCAGAGCTTCAGCAAGAGGGGGGCAGTGGACATTGTCTTGCCTGTATTTTCTTCTGGCAGAGCCCTCTAGAGTTTTCTGGAAAATGTTCTTTCTTTCTGCCTCTCTCTATGGCTCACTTGGGGTTGACCCTATTCATTAGCACTAGTCCAAAGCCAGTCACCCTAGTCAGAAGGACTGTTTGAAGATGATCAAAGACAGTTCTTAGGATTAATGGAAGGAAATGTCGCTACTGGGGTTACCAGAGGAGAATGAGAAAGGAACGTCTAGAAGGAAACCAGATAAGAAAGTAGAGAAGCTGAGTCCAGAGGGCCCATTTATGATCCTGGTTCCTGTAGTCCCAGAACCTTGTCTAACCAATAGACCCCTTATCTTCCTTTTGATTGAGGATATTTTAAGGGGTCAGAGAAAGGGACTGTCTCTTGTAATTGAAAGGACTCTGACTAATACAATTGCCTGAATTATTTGAGTAACGATAATAACATTTTTCTGAGTTTCCTCTAGGTACTTAACAAATATTGGCTCCTTCCTTCCTAACAACTTGCAAGAGATATAATTATCACCATTATATACTTGCAATCACTAATGTTCTGTTATCTTGAGTGACTTGACCAAGGTCAAATTGATTGTAAGTAATAGAAGCATAGAAGCAGAGATTCAAATCTAATTCTGCTTGCACCAAAGGCAAGCTCTATCATAGATCTCTCCTGAACGGAGAGGCTGAATAAACATGAGGATGAAGAAGGCAGAGAAGGCAGTTTGCTTAGCTATCCAAATCATTGAAAGGATTCTCTATCAAAGACACAAACATCCAGGAAAGGGAGTATTGTTATAGGAAAGAAAAAGAAAGACTGACAAATAAGGAATGAGTGGTACTTAAAAGGAGTATTCACCTGAATAGGAGGAAAGAGAGTGAGTGACGGTTTATTTTGTGCCTAACATTTTATTAGGACTTTTTGGTGCATTAATAGAAATCAATTGGAACTAATTCATAACAAGGATGCAGCAAGTCTTAAAGAGCCCAGGTTGTGAATTTAGCTGAGTTTCTGAGAGGGTTTGGGAGTGGAGACCAAAATGACTTCAGAACATTAGTGATTGCAAGTATATAATGGTGATAATTGTATCTCTTGCAAGTTGTTAGGAAGGAAGGAGCCAATATTTGTTAAGTACCTAGAAGAAACTCAGAAAAATGTTCAGGCCTCTAACTCTTCTTTTCGCATCTCTCTGTCTCGTCCTTTTCTTTCTCTGTGGATGGACTTCCTGTGGGTTATACTTCCTGGGGAAGAACTTGGCTACCCTTCCTGGTTAGCCTGTTATACTGAGACCTGGCCATTCCCAGAGGCTGACTTCCTGTATCAGTCCTTACTTTTGCCTCGTCCACATTTCTCAGGAGAAGGTAAATGGTTTCCCTGGAACATTCAATCCTGGGTCTCTACTGGGGTGAACTGGGCAAGGAGCCGTGTCAGGCCACAGAAGTCAGCACCCTGGCACTGTAATGTGATTCTCAGAGTCCCATCGGGGATCAAAAACATGTCATCTCAGCTAGCATCAGCCTCCTTTGACATCGCCTTGTCAGGGGTCACGCCTCCTTTATGGAGAAGAGGGGATCCTTCCCCTAAATGGGGCATCTCTCAAGATCCTTTCAAGCTACAAGAATCCTTGCGGACTGGCCTAGGGCTATTTGGGGCTTGAATCACGAATCCATCTTTCCCTCTCCTCAACTGTCCTTTTATCTTACAAAATCACTCTTGAATATACATCCCACGTTGAAATTCCCAACTGAATCTGCTTTCCTAGAGAAACTAACCCGTGACAGCTGGTTTTAAGAATTGTCCGAGAAAGAAGACAGACACTAAGTTGAGCTTCTGGGGTTGAATAAACCCCTGCTTGTCTGGCTATGAGGGCTCCATTTCTGGTGGTAGATGGATCCCAGATACCCCCAAGACTAGGGAACAGAACAGGTGGGGGTGAACTGGGATTACTGGTAGAAGGGTACACATCAGCTGGTACGATTTCTCAGATACATTAATATGGGGTGAAGAGTTAATGTAAGGAAAATGGAATAGAGTGGCTATTAGGAAGCTCTGCTGAGACTCAGGAGAATGGAAATGAAAAGGCCAGTGTGATTAATTGGCAAGTAAGAGTTAAGTGTGGGAGCCAGGCACCCCCTGGCTAGCATATGGAGAGCCTCTCATCTCCTGCAGCAAGAGGGTGGAAAGAGCTGAGGGTGCTTGACCTCCAGAGAAAGCAACCTCCCCCCAGCCCCACGCAGTCAGGACAGCTATGCCAAGGTCAGGGCCTGGCTAGGAAACAGCGGGGTTGAAATACCACTGGATCTTGAGTCTCCAGACACCCCTGACCCTGGGTCACTCCCTGCTGTCACCAGCTGGCACTCCTCTGCTTGAACATGATGTTGAGGCCTTGCCCTGCAAGAGAACATGAGCTGCCCTGAGGACACCTGCTCCCTGGAGGTTTCTGTCTATGCAGGGTCAGAAGAGCAAATGGTTTGCCCAAAGCAAATTGGTAGTGCTGCCAAGTTCAGATCCAGAGATGTCTATCTTCAAAGCCATTTGTATCCTGCTGTGTTTCCTACTTAATACAGATTTTTATAATCGATCTGTTGGCAAAGTGTCTAGATTTACAGGGAGAGAAAAGGCAGCCTGATAGACAACTGCAGCGTGTAGTTGGAAGCAGCTGGGGCACTGTGCATACATGATTGCTAAGATTCTGTCACTCACTCATTCATTCCTTGATTTATTCATTTAGCAACATTTTTTCTTCGTTTTCTAAAATTCTTTCATTGGTGCATTGTAGTCTCACATCATAATGTAGTTCACAGCAACAATGACACACATGCATACAACACTTGGTGAGCTTTCCCCTGGCTCCCTCCTTACTCCCCCCCACACAGGATATTGAGCTTGGCATTGATTTCTTCATTAGTTCTCCTTCCTCCCCTCCCCTGGACCAACTCCCTCACTCCACTAGGATTTCCCCTCTATTATCTATAGTCCTTCTATCCCAATTACTCCCCAGTTTCTGCATATGAGAGAAAACATAGGACCATTCAATTTCTGTGACTGGCTAATCTCACTTAATATAATATTCTCTAGGTCCTTTCATGTTCCTGCAAATGACGTAATTTCATTCTTCTTTATTGCTGAGTAGAGTTCCATTGTGTTATATTCCATAATTTTGTAATCCATTCATCTGTTGATAGACACCTGGGTTGGTTCCATAGTTTGGCTATTGTGAATTGTGCTGCTGGAAACATGAATATGAGTGTATTACTATGATATTCTGATTTCAGTCACTTTGGAAAGATACCTAGGAGTGGTATAGGTGTTCATATGGCCAATCCATTCCCAGTTTTCTGAGGAATCTCCATGCTGATCTCCATAGCAGCTGTACTAATTTGCAATCCCATCAACAGTGTAGAAGAGTTCCTATTTCCCCACATCCTTGCCAGCATTCATTGTTGTTTGACTTTTTGATGATTGCCATTCTAACTGGGGTTAGATGGAATCTCGGTGTAGTTTTGATTTACATCTCCCTGATTGCTAATGATGTTGAACACTGTTTCCATATATTTATTGGCCATTTGTATTTCTTCTTTTGTGATGTGTCTATTTAGTTCAATTTCCCATTTCTTGATTGGGTTATTTGTTTTTTTAATGTTAAGCCTTTTAAGTACTTTGTATATTCTAGATTTTTCTAGATATTAGTCCTCTATCAGAGGAGTAGTTGGCAAAGATCTTCTCCCATTCTGTAGATTCTTTCCTTAGACTCCTGATGGTTTCCTTTGATGAACAGAAACTTTTTAGTTTTATGCTATCCCTTTTATTAATTCTTGTTTTAATTTTTTGAGTTTTGGAGGTCTTATTGAGGAAGTTTCTACCTGCACCTATATGTTGGAGTATCAGACCTGTGCCTTCCTCTATTAATTTCAAAGTCTTTTGTCTAATTTCCAGGTCTTTGATCCATCTTGAGTTTACTCTTGTGCAGGGTGAGAAGTTGGGATTTAATTCTATTTTTCTACAAATGGATAACCAGTTTTCCCAACACTATTTGTTGAAAAAGCTGTCTCTTCTCCAATGTATGTTTTTGGTTCCTTTATAGAAAATCAATTAGTTATAAGTGTGTGTATTTGTTTCTGTATCTTCTATTCTGTTCCATTGGTCTGTGTGTCTGTTTTTGTGCCAATTCTATGCTGTTTTTATTACTATTGCTCTGTAGTATAATTTGAAGTCAGATATTGTGATGCCTCCTGAAAGATTTTTATTCCTGAGAATTGGTTTGGCTACTCTGGGTCTTTTGTTTTTCTATATGGAATTTAGGACTGATTTTTCTAACTCTATGAACAATGACATTGGAATTTTGATAGGGATTGCATTGAATCTGTAGATTACTTTTGGTAGAATGGCCATTTTTATTTTTAATTTTTTTTGCGGTACCGGGGATTGAACGCAGGGGGCGTTCTACCTCTGCGCTACATCCCCGGCCCTATTTTTTATGCTTTATTTTTGAAACCAGGTCTCACGAAGTTGTGGAGGGTCTCACTAGGGGGAAAGAGAGAGAGAGAGAGGAAGAGAGAGAGAGAGAGAGAGAGAGAGGAGAGAGAGAGAGAGAGAGAGGAGAAGGAGAGAGAGATCTTGCGCGCGCATGCACGCCGAGGTTGGCCACGAACCCGGATCCTCTGGTCTCCGCCTCCCAAAGTACTGGGATTACAAGCGTGCGCCACCACGCCCGGCAGAATGGCCATTTTGATATTTATTCTTCCTATCCAAGAGCATGGGAGATCTTTCCATCTTCTAAGATCTTCTTCAATTTATTTCCGTAGCATTTTAAATTTTTCACTGTACAGGTTTTTTACCTCCTTGGTTAGATTTACAAAATACTAGCAGTATGCATTCAAAACCATGTCAAGAAAATTGTACATCATGACCAAGTTGGTCTCATTCCAGGTATGCAAGGCTTGTTCCACATACAGAAATCAATACATGTAATTCACTATATAAATAGAACTAAGGACAAAAATCACACGATCATCTTAATAGATGATGAAAAAGCATTTGACAAAATAAATACCCATTCATGTTAAAAACACTGCAGAAAATCAGAATAGAAGGAACTTACCTTAACATCATTAAGGCAATATACAATAAACCCAAAGCCAACATAATATTGAATTGAGAAGAACTGTGATAACTCCCTTTAAAAAAATAGGAACAAGATAAGGATGCCCACTATCACCATTTCTTTTCAATATAGTATTAAAAACTTGAGCCAGAGTGGTAAGGCAAGAGAAGGAAATCAAAGGAATACAAATAGGAAAAGAAGAACCGAAATTATCCCTAATTGCAGATGACGTGACCCTATACTTAGCAGACCCAAAGCACTCAACCAAAAAAACTTGTAGAGCTGATTAACAAATTCAACAAAGTAGTGGGATACAAAACCAATCTAAAAAAAAAAACCAGTAGCTTTTCTACATACCAACCATAAACCCACTGAAAAAGAAATCTAGAAAACAATTCTAATCAAAATAGTCTCAAAAACAATAAAATACCTAGTAATAATTTTAACAAACTTTTATTAAACTCGTATTCTGTGCCAGTCCTAGGCAAGGTGCTGGGGATATAGCAAGGAATAATGCTTAGCTTCTGATTCCCAAACCGTGTGGTCGAGCAGGACAAAATGACATTTAAACAGATACGTGAAACATATCACTTCAAGGCTAAGTCATGCTCTTCCACTTATAACCCATGAGAGTAACTGAGCATTAGTTCTGAAGACAGATGCCCATAGCACTACAGGGCCCCAAGTTCAGTATCATCTTGGCATCATCTGATGCAGAACTGGCAGTAAAACCGATAGCACTGTCTTTCTTTGTACAGCTCATCCTGGTGTGAGCCCAAATACACGTATAGTCCTAGTCCCATCTTATAGAGGTTGCACACAGTGCTGTTTGTGCAATAACACAGGCAGGTATGGCTTACTGACAACTTCATATGTCAATATTTCCATTCTAATTTGCTTATTTGGGGATGATTTCCAATGTCAAACAGGATGAGATTCAGGACCTTCCTAGTGAGGTATGAAGTATACTGTTGTATCTGGTGCTGGGAAACACCTGGGAGTATGATAGGTGGGCATGCCACCAGTATATTTTTTATTTTCTTATGCTTTTCCCCATCATTTGTCTCTGATGCTCTATATCTGCCATCCTACTCAGCAGGTATGTGTCAGAGCTTCAAAAAGTCAGAGGTTCATGCATAAAGTGGATTTAAAGTTTAGCAAGATGAGGGAGAGAAAGGGGATTACAGATAGAGCAGGAAGATGGAGAGACAGACACTGAATAATCAACTGAAAGATAAGTACAGCATTGTTTTCCATTCCAGAGCATGTGGCCCTGAGTAGCCCAAGGGGTTGGAATCCAGTCCATGCATGCCAGGGTGATCCTATACAGGGCCACAGAGGTGCATCCAGCGTCAAGAGGGGAGGGTAGAATATGGCACCAAGGCAGGACCGTGGCAGAGGTGGTGTGGCAATGGTGGAAATCCCCTTCTGGCTTTTCTGCCTAGAGACTTCTTGCCAACAGGATCATCCAGCCACCTCATTTGTTAGGTAAAGCCTTTGTCCAGCTGATGTCAGTGTACATTTCCACCTGTCTGACCTTATGTAAGCTCTATCCCACTTGACCTGATGCCCTTTAAGTCCAAATAATCAAGCCATTGTGCTCCCTGTACGTGCCATGCCTTCAATAACTGGAGTATGGCACAGAATGCTCCTTCCGCCTGAAGTCCTACTCTTGTTTTCTAAGCTGTGAACTCCCCACATCCTGCTAAAAGGCCATCGTCTATTTTGCTTCCTCTGACTTACCTGGGCCATTAATCCTCCTGCCTTCTGTCTTCCTTGTTAGTTGTTCCCTTCTTCATCAAAGCGTTCCATGGACAAAGGTGGAGCCTTATGCATGGCTGGATCAGTAGCTTTCAACACAGAGCCTGGTTGAATCAGTAGCTTTCAACATACAGCCAGACACTCCGCTCATCACGGGGAATTAATGACTGCTAGAAGGAATTAATGAGTGAGAATCTCATTGTGCTGCTGCTCCAAGCCTTCAAGGACTCATTTGCAAAAAAGTTGCATGGAGAACAGTGGATGGATGAGATTAGTGATTTTACCTGAGATGTTCACCAAAGGAACTGGAGATAATTTTTAGGAGTCTGGGTATTTGGCCCATGTTGGGTGGGTGGCACATTGTTAGGAGTTAATCTATGGGCAGAAGGTCTCTTGAGGCCGTTTTGCTTTATGCATTGAATGAATTTTATTTTGCTGGTTTATGTCAATATGAAAAAGTGGGGCTCCCCTCCAGGAAGCTGTGGATCTCCCCATGGATGCTCCCTGGGTTACAAGGAGCTCCCCAAACTTGCCTCAGCAGCTGCCGGCACATCCTTAAGATATTTTGCATTTTCTCTAACGTTGTCCTTACACAGGCTGTTCATGTGGTCTTTATTTCATAAGAACTGGCTCCCAGCTATTTAGAAACCTCTGCAGCTCAGGGGCTGCTCACTCATGCCCATTTCTCTTTAGGCCTGGGGAGTAATGGATGCTCAGTGAGTCCTCTGTTAGCATTTTATTTGCTTTCTTTCCTCATGGAAATGAAATTGAATTCAGTTGGCTAGTTCCCCCTTACTGCCAGTCACCATCTTGACCTTTAGAAACATAATCAGATGCCAACAAAATTTCCAGTTAACTAATTAGCCATTTCTCTGGGAAGGTTTTACAACACACAAGTTCTGGGTACAACCTTATTGGCCACAGAAGTGGACACACCATTTCTAGGAGCCTGCAGAGCACCACTGGACAGTGGGGCATAAGCAAAGGGAAAACAGTAGCCTTCTCTGAGTGCTGTTCTGGGGGCTCTCTGCCCATCCACCTGAGCGGGGCCCTGATAACTCCCTGCACACATATGGAGACTGAAGCACGGGGCAGGTCCTTATAGTGATGGGTCAAAGCATCCTCCACATTTCTATTCCTTTTAACCTCCTCCCTGCCTGGTGGAGGTGGGCGGATAGGTGAAGTCAGGGTCTTTTGTGTCCATCTGACCAATTTTCAGCCTGGCCTCGGCTAACCCTCTGTGCAGTTACCATAGCATTCTGCATTGGTGGTTAGTGACAGGGGCCTGACTTATCTGTAAAGTGGTACTTTGCCACCCATGTGCTGCTAGGCCTGGTATCTACAGATGCCTTGGATTCTTGGGGGAGGTAAAGATAATTGGCAGGGTAGAATTCAGGCATTACTGCTGGTACAGCTTTAATATCACCAGATCAGCACTCAGTCTTGTTCATAACAGCTACACTGAGGATGTACCAACTGAGAGGAAGGGGCAGGGGAACCTGCAGCACAGGTACATATGCTGCTGCATGCAATGATGGAGCTGCCCGCATGCTGGTGCCCACGTCCAGTCCATCAAGGCCTAGGCCTGGCTCCACTCTGGGTCTACCCAATAGCTTCGAACTTGGATAGACTGTCCTGATTGTAGCCAAGAATGCATGGGTCCTTATGGCTGTGTTTGGCTCAAGTTCCTTGCTGAATAAGTAATGGTAATGACTGTTAGTATGGAATAAGACAGGGTGATCAGCAGACCTGTCCCAAGAGGGTTGCCCATGGAGGTGACCAGGATGGACCCTGCCCTTTGGTGGAACCCGGTGCACTGCAGGTGAGTCTGTGAGAAGAGAGGATTGGGGAGCTGAAAAGATCCTGAGCTGCTGACCATGGGACGATCCTTGGGAAATGGTGTGGATTTGGGTGGGACCATGTCAAGGCTGGGGATCTTGACCAAGTTGTCACTTGGTTTCTATCTTTCCTCCAATTTAGGAGTGATCATTCTTTCTCCACTAGTTTGTTATAGTATTATGCTAATTTATTGAGTACCTATAACATATAAACATTAAGAGATGGAATATTGACATCATTAAGACATAATCTCTATTCTCAAGACTCAGCTCAGTCAGTGAGGTAGTCACCTAAGACAGTAGTAACCCTAAGTTAATGATGTGAATGGAGACAGGGGTGCTACAAGAGCCCAGGGAAGGAACACTTTCCTGTGGTCTCATTTCACCTTTGCAGAACACCAGGAGATGTGGTGTTTAGAAGGCATCCAATCATACAGCTCTAAATATATGGCATACAGAGGAGGCTCCGAGATGTGAAGTCATGCACTTGAAGCCAGGGAGTAGCCTAGTGAGAAACTGGACCCGTATCTTCTTGGCTCCACTTCCCTCTCCTGTCCCCCTCCTGTGAATGCACAGCATGGGGTTGGTCTCACAGCTTGCCCTTAATACATAGGTTCTATCCTCTTCCTTATTCTTCTCGATGGGCCTTTTGGTCTTCATCTATCCTTTGGATGCCATCTAAGAAAGGGAGCCTATTCCAAAACAGGCAAGCTATAGCCAGGTCCTCAGTTCTTTGAGGAAAATTTCCCAAACGTTGATGATTTGTCCAGAGAGGGGAATTTCTGGAAAGAAGATGTTTCACTGGATGCCAATGGTATTGTGAGTTCTAAGAGGTGTGTGTGTGTGTGTGTGTGTGTGTGTGTATGCTTGTGAATGTGTCAGAAATTCCCAAGAGTAAGGAACCACTTCTGCAGAGAGGGAGACTGTGCTTGGAATTGCTGAGGTCCTGAGACATTGAGAGAAGCACACTTAGAAAACAGTCTAGACTCATCCCCCTCTGCCCCAAGAATGAGCTAGAAGAAACCCCACAGCAAATGGGAGGAGACTGGTTCCATCACCAGAGAAGGGGCCCCAGGCTACCACCAGTGTCAGCTCCCAATAGCCTCCCCATCCTGCATCATGGTTTAGAATTTAGCAAAGGCCTGTGGTTCTCCCATACACTCAAGTCTTTCTCCATCTTGGACTTTGTTCACGCTCTCTCCACTTCCTGAAAAGCCCTCCCAGAATACATTCCTCCCTCTGGCTGGCACCTCTACACCTGTGGCATTTGCTGCTGACCTGCAACCTTCCCTCCTCTTGGCCTCTGCCCAGTTCCCTGCAGTGCCAGTGAGCGGCCACTGCACCTCCCACCCAGCTCCATGCACCAGGCTCCTCTGCCCCAGGGCTTTCCTTGGCAGAAGCTTGCTTGGCACTGTACTGCACTGTAGAAAATGCCAGATATTTGGCAACCAGTCAGTGGAGGAAGAGAACGTATGAGTAGATGCCCCAGCACCCTGGTTCCATTGGCGACAATTCCGAGACGCCGTCTGCACAATCGTTGCCTATTTTCCCGAGGTTGCCTGCTCCTTGGTGCTTCTCTGTTGACTTGTGTCCTGCCTGGTTCACCTTCCTGTTTCTCACTGCAGCTTCCTGGGATCTCATACCATGTAAGCTCCCGAGGCCCGAGTCCTGCCCTCCCTCAGGGTCTGCTTGGGTGTGAGGTGCGGGTGCCAAGACACACACTAAGGTCAGCCAGCCCCTCGGGGCCTTCCTGGACTACCCCACCCATGGAGGAAGCTGGTGCACATCTCCTCCTCAGAGGCACCTGTGATTTCTCCTGACCCAGCACAGAGCACAAGGGGTCAATAGCCTTCTCAGAACTGTTTCCCCACCAGATCGAGTGTTCCTAGAGTACAGGAGCGATGACTTTTCACCATCAGACCCTCAGTGCCTCCCAAGCTTGTGTCAGTTCCTTGCCTCTTTTAAGGCTCTGATGTGTCTCGGGTTTTAAATATGCTTTCCTGTGCTGGCGGTTTTACATGGTATAAATGCTGCTTCAGAGACAGGATTGATTAAGATGATCGTAGCATGTGACACACACACACACACACACACACACACACACACACACACTCATTCTGTGCTCTCAGGCTGGCTGTGGACCTTCTGGGTGGGACCTCACCCTCTGGCTCAGAAGGAATGCGTGAAAAAGCAGGATGTGGCCACAGCGTAGCTGAGGACAGGGCAGGAGAAACCAGGACAGGACACCCTGTCCCTGTCCCGTGGCACTTGGCCCAGGCGCCTGCAGCCCATTCAAACATGCACAGCAAGGAAATCATCTGCTATTCCCAGTCTCTGTCTTCCTCTGTAACTGTTCCATTTCAGAGAGCAAATGAAAACCACCTGTCAACTGAATGAAAGGAAATAAGTGCAGATTTTAGAGACCAAACCAATTCAAACACCAGTATATTCCCAAACTCTCTGATTGAGAGCCCTTGGGAGTATTTCTTAGAAACCAGATCTTCATGATGTGTATGGACCCAGACCACTTTAAGAATCTGGTGGGAGCACAGCCCTGTGCTCAGAGGAAGACCTCGCATGCCCACCCACAATCAAACACAATATTAGAAATCCCCTGAAGCCCCCTGAGTCACTGGGAGCTGAAGAACCTACCTGAGCCACCTCCCAGTCCATTTTCAAGCAGAAGCCTCTAGAAGGAAGGGACCGGCCCCATTCACACGCAAGTGAGGGGTGTGGCTTAGGCCAAGCCAGGAGGCCTGGTGCCTGGTCCCACGTTCTTCCTCCTCACCAAGAGAGAAAGGCCAGGTAAGTTCACCCACATCACACTCCAGGTTCAGGGCCAACTCTGTATGCATTAAAATGAGGTTCTGAAGGAGTGATTTACATGCCATAAAACTCATCCATGTTGAATGTACAGTCGGACAGTGTTTTAGTATTGTTTACAGGACTATGCAGCCATCACCAGCATTCCCGCCACCCCAAAAGACACTCCATGTCCCATCAGCCGTCACTCCCTCTCCTGCCTCCACCCTCGGTCCACATGGCTTACCCTCTGTCTCTGCAGGTCTTGCTCTTCTGAACACAGCATTGAATGGGATCACACAAAACACAACACTCGATAGGAGTCACAGCTGTGTGACTTCTCCCTCTCAGTGTGATGTTTTTGAAGTTAATCTCTTTTATAGGTTGTGGTAGTAATTTCTGTCTTTTTATTGCTAAACTGTATTTCCAGGGCCAATTTCTTAAGGTTACCTAGCAGTCTTCCTGTGTGTGTGCATGCATGCATGCGTGTGTGTGTATGTGTGTGTGTGTGTGTGTGTGTGTGTGTGTGTGTAAGACATAAGGAATTGGGGCCATGTGGGTAAGAGGAAAACTGCTATATCATGGGCTATTTTAGTGTCTACACATTTTTTGTGTATGTTACCAAGAATTGAACCCCGTGGCATTCTACTACTGAGCTACACCTCTAGCCCTTTTTGTTTTTATTTTTGAAACAGAATCTCACTAAGCTACTGAAAGCTGCCCTCGAACCTGCTATCCTCCTGTCTCAGCCTCCCAGTGTCTGTTATTGAGGCTGAAGTGACCTATGCATGGGCTCTGGGGTGGCTGGGAAGGCAGAAATGGGAACTGATAGCTCTTCCTACCTCAGAGGCTAGGCCAGTCCAAGCAGCACATGTTTTCCCTCCTTGTCGTGTCCTTGGCCCCTTTCCTCTGAAAATAAGAGGGATTTTCATTGGAACATTAGGATCTTCTCCCCCTGCAGAGATGGGTTTCTCTTGTGCTTGACCTGCCTGAATTCAAAAGCTGGGATGGGCTAATTCTCACCTAAGACTTGGGGACAAAAGACCCCATGGCACTTTGCCCTGTGACAACAGGAGCTGAGTTGATGGGAAGGGAATGGCAGAAAGACATAGGCCTGTGAAGCACCTGTCCAAACCCTTGTCCCCATGGGTGGCTTTGCGGGGAGTGTGTACGGCCAAGCTCTGCTCTCAGCTGGGAGCAAGCCCAACTGGAGCACTGAGGCAGCACCCAGAGGGACACAGACAGGCTAGAGCTCATCCCGAAGGGATGGCTTGAGCAACTGGGGGACCACTGTGTGCACAAGGCCTGTCTCTTCATCGGCCTTCAGATTCCCAATGCTGTGCATGGGAGAAAAGACGTGGACTCATTTGTGAAGGTCCAGAGGGCCAGACAAGGACCACTTTGCCTGTGTTATATATAGCTTGTGGACAACAGGAAGGGCGCTATGGCAAGAGTGAGCCATCAGAAAGCGGTCTGACCAGAGAGCCAGGCCCAACAGGCAGTTTAAATTCAAATTAGGGATTTAGGTAGAATCCTGGTCACATCAATTGGGGAAACTGTGCTTGGCTGGGGAGGAGGGGGCTGCTGCTATGCCATCTGCTCACTTCTTCTCTGTGGACACCAGGCAGAGGCCACGGAGATGCCAGGACCCTGCCTGCCCTTGGCTGGGGGTGCTGGGGAACTGGGCATGGCTGAACGTTCTTGGGACAAGCTCCAAGTTTGCTGTCGAGCAGCTGAGGGAAGATGGAGTTAATTTCCATTTTTGTCACTCTAAGCATTTTCCCATTTCATGGGCTTTCTGGTGGCTCACTCCTGCCACAGCTTTGGGGTTAAATGGCTGGGGTTAAGTAATAGGCAAGGGGTAACTCCATACCTCATTTCCCATGTCTTTCTGATATCCTCAGTTCTATCAGTCCAAGTGTGACTTTAATATTCCCAGCATCCTGTAGGCAGTTTAATGGCTCCCACATTTAAGAGGGAGAGTGAACTTGCCTTGCAATCATTCTTATTAGATCTTTTATGAATAGCAACAACGTGCCCATTACAATTTTACATTCCACTTTAATAAGGATCGAATTGCAAGATTGCCATGGGTGATTCTGAATGAGATGGTCACGTCTTCCAACTGCAGTAGACCTTCTGGCAAGGGCCCGCTCTCCTCCCTGGCTCTTCACCAGTTTCAATGAACTTTCCCCACAGCTCACCCCTTAGCTGTTCTTGGGCTAGCAACCCTGACGCACAGATCAAAGGCTCACAGGATTTCTGGCAATCAAGGGTTCTTATAAACTGTCCACTAACAAAGTGCAGGAACCCCAAAAATAGCAGGGAAGGTCGGGGGCTGGTCCACATTCTGTTTGAGCTCTGTCAAGGGCGGCCTTCCTGTTTGAGCCACAGATGGTTTATTTCTCAAGAGCTCTAGGAAACTCCTACCTACCTTTTACACAAGGCAAAGTGGTTTGGGGGTTAAGCCTGATTATGTCCCATAACATTAGCCGGTTATTTAATCCCTCTCTCTGTGTTTCAGTTTTGTCACTGTGGTAAAATGCATATCATAACACTGACCATGCATGGTTTGGAGGTTCAGTTGGAATAATAGATGGGCTGCTGAGCAGGGGACAGGTGCTGTACCAGCTGTAATTACAGCTATGAGTAACCGCAATACACTGGAAGATAGTAAAGGTGGGCTCATTCCAGACTATTCCACATTGCTACAAGTTCAGATTTTTAAGAAAGGCTAAAAACCTTGATCTAAAACAAAACTAAGGAAAACCCATATTCCCTAGACTTTCTTATATCCAAAATTCTGTTGTGACCCAGGCTCTGCCAGAGATTTGGGGCAGCAGGGAGGAAGTGGGGTGGCAGTCCTGTGCTGGTGATTGGCGATTGGTGGGGACAGTGTCTGGGTTTCCTGGGGTAATACTGGTGAGGTTTCAGCATCTGGTAGCTCCAAAGCATGATGGGAGATAAGTGGGGCCCCGGTGTGTGTGTGTGTGTGTGTGTGTGTGTGTGTGTGTGTGTGTGCGTGTGGCAGGGGGAGGTCCACTCCTGGGGTCTGAGTGACGGTTGGGCCTCTCTCACCTACATTGTTTCTGGACATGGAGAATCTAAGCCTGATTCTCCAGCATGTCCAGACATGTGAGCGAAGTCTTTTTTTTTTTTTTTTGTACTGGAAATTAAACCCAGGGGTGTTCTACTTTCAGGTTATACCCTCAGTCATTTCAATTTTTAAATTTTGAAACAGGGTATCATTAAGTTGCTCAGTGTCTCACTAAGTTGCTGAGGCTGGCCTTGAACCTGTGATCCTCCTGTCTCAGCCTCCCAAGTACTGGTATTATAGGTATGCGTCACCAAGTCCGGCTGTGATTTAAGTCTTTAATACATTTTTCACTGTCTAAATTAGCTGGAGTTTACTAGTTTTTTTTCAATCTGTAGCCTAAAACCATGCAATTGCTTACAACAATTTCTCTGCTTACAACTGCTATCAAAAATGCTACTTGCAGGAGCACAGAACGAATCTGTGTACACACGGCCAGCAACAGTAGGCTCTCTACAGCTCATTCATCCAGACATTTTATTTTGCAGAAAGAGAAACATGGAGCCAGTTTGGGGGCAGTAACTCCCAGGAACCTCACAGTTCAATGTCTAGAATATTGAGTGTTTGCTGGAACTTGGAAGGCTCTGTGCTCTGCATCATATTTGCCATATCGTAGAATCCTTACAAGAGGCCAGCAGACTAGACTTTGTTAGCCCTTTAGAAGAGGGGAGTAAGACGCAGAGAGCCAAGTAGATACTGTGTGGCAGGGCTGGGACTTTGGCATGGACTTAATTCCAAAGCCCATGCTTTTAATCTAAACACTTGGCTGGCTTCTGTGATCTGGTTTTTCATATCACCCATGTATAATACTAACTAATTAGTTTTAAGGTGATCAGGGATGAGGAAGGAAATATAAGATGGACATGGCACCACTTCTGTATTGGTAATGGTGGTGGGGTGCTGCGTGAAGCCATTATGAGGGTTAATTCTGAGAGTAGATGAGGGCTTCACCATCCAAGATGTAGGTCCACTTATGAGCAAAAGGAATTGCTGCCTCCATGAGCAACTAATGTCTTCCATTCATATAGAGAAGGGAAGAGTGCCATCTCTCTAACTATCTTCTTCTTACCACCCAATCCACCAATTGCTCTCTCTATGCAAGAGAACAATTGCTAATATGATGAGTTGGTCCTGGGATCTGGATTGGGACTGCCATTACTAGTGACTGGACAGGGATTTCATGTTCAGGGGCCTGGTCGTATCTTTTATCTCTCTGTCTCACTCCCATCTCTGTGACTGCAATAGAATGGGTCAGGACCACATGAGAAAGACATATGGTGCAGAACGCCATTGTATATTTGTTTGGGAGAACTACAAGCGATCCACATGACTGAGAACATGGTGGATTGTAGCCAGGCTGACACAAGCTGGAGAAGCACAGAGAGACCAGATCATACAGGACCCTGTAGAGCTGTAAGACACTCAGTCCTCCAATCCTTGCTTCCCAACCACATACCCTGTGGAACAAAGCTACATGGAGGCCTGCTTCAGTTTTAGCCACCTTGTCCTGTCGTCTCTCCACTTTTCTCTTGCTCATTCTCTGACGCCCTGTTGGATCTTTTTCTCTCTAAATATACCTACCATGGTGATTTTAACAGCCTGTTACTCAGGGCTACCAGTCAAAGGTAGAGGAACTCTGTAGACTTTTGTCCAATCCCTATCCAAGAATGTCCCACAAGCAAAACCCCTACTGTAGCCAGAGCTCATGCTTCTGGCTTTCATGTCATCAAACTATTAAACAGTCTGAGGATCCAGTGGGTTAGGAGTTTTAAGCCCCTTCAGTAGGCAGAGGAGGCCCAGAGGCTCCATACAATGTCCCAGGTTCCTCAGGCTCATGGCAGTCAAGATTTTGACCATGGAAGTTCATTCAATGCAGGGCTCCTTCTGGTCTGGAAGGTAGTACAATATTCCTCATCCTCAGCCTTGGCCAATATCTCCTGAACCCACTGGTAAGATCCTGTTGATCAAGACCCCGCAGACCAAGCTGGACCTGGCCTTAGGCTTGTTTTCCTCCTTTGGCTCTGAGCCTTCTCTTGTTGTTGGAGGGCTCTTAAGAACAACATGAGAATCTGGTGTTGCTATTCCCAGGCAGCAGTGGAATGGATTCAATTGGCTGGTAGGTGAAGCAAAACCCAGAAAGCTTTCCCCAGCATCCTGCTTCTGCTTTCTTTAGTTTCCTTACCTGTAAAACAAGGGAGTTGGACAAACAGTCTTGCTTAGCTCTGACTGCCTGTGGGTCTCTAGTTGAAGGAATGGAAGGTAAAATATCCCTGAAGGAAGGCCAGTTCCTGCTTCCTTGGGCTTCAAGCCATGTTCTGTTTCAGAGTTTCCTGAGGGCCAACATGGAATCATGTGCCATCTCAAGGAAACTCAGATGGGATGATGGCAGTTGAGAGAATTCTGACACTGCCCTTAGGCTTGGGTGGGGGGCACTGTGAGGTCTGACTGTGAGACTGTGAGGCCTGGCCAGAGGAGACAGAGAACAAAGGACTCCAGGAAACAGCTGGAAAGCAAAGAAAAACACCTCTAACCATCCCCCTGCTCCCAGCCCCATAAATTTACCTGCTCTGGACTATTGCCAAGCACACCAATTGGAGAAATATACGATTGTTTTGCTCTCTCTCCCTCCTAACGCCCCATAAAAAGCCCCTAGTCTGTAAGGAAGTGGGCTCCTGACTCTCATGGACTCTCTTTCAAGGTCAGTCCCCCCTCCCAGGTTTTACCCCAAGTAAAGCCTGTCCTGGTTTGTCGAGCTGTGTTTCCTTTATCCCCATATTCCTCAAGAGAGGAAGAGTTCCATGACTGATTAATAGTGGCTGCCATAAGTGCAGGACTTGGAAGCATTAGCATGCTTAACATAGAGTAGCCAGTTCCAGCCAGTGGTAGTGTCAGCCCATCAGCTGCAGAGGAAAGAATGGCTTTATTCCTATTAGCCTTGGATCTGTTCTTCCAGAAATGAGCTCTAGTTCTCCTTTCATCTACAAACCATACCTCATGCACATGATATCATGATTCCTATTTTATATATGAATAACCAGTGCTCAAGAGGGTGAGCAGTTTGCCCAAGGCCACACAACCACAATGTAATATATCCAAATTTAAATCCAGACACATCCAATTCCAGTCTGTTTTCTTTCCACCCATCAGCATAACCTGTACCTTATGTTTTCTCTCTGGCAGGAGCTGAGTTAAATTTTTACGAGTATGCATGTATTTTTTTAAAACCCATAAATAATTAATTTGAAATTATCTCTAAAGGAGATTTCTCAACTAAAGATAAAAAATCCTGAAGAGTTACAGGGACACTCGGAAGGCCTTTTAATACTTTGTTTCCGGACTTGAGAGGGAACAGCTCTTGAGAGCTGCTCTAGATGCTTGGAAAGGTGACCCCAGGTCTTTCCTGAGATTAGCCCAAAGCAGATTAGGATAAAGTGTTTTCATTAAGGCTATTAGAACTAGCAAGGGATACTCTTCCTCTGGGGGCATTGCCTCTGGGCCACTCTAGCTATTAGTCCAAGGTCACAATACTTTAGGGAAAAAGAAGGGTTAATTCTTAACTGTAAGAGCAGGAATCCCCTGTACTGAATTGAGCAAAGATTTCATCCTTCGGTGGTCTATTTTGATGTTGCATATGATTCACTTTTTTTATTTCTTTCCAGTGTCTAATATATCACATGGTATAGCTTATGACTAAATGAAAAGCAAGTAGAGATGAGAAGTGGATCAAATGGTGCCCAAGGGTTTATAGACCTGACACGGTTCTCTTAAAGCATATCACTCTTTAAGATACAACACATGGGTGTCTGTCTTGAGATACAGCCTGGGCATAGCAGGTGATAAACATGCAATGTGGGAGTTTGATCATGGTGGTCAGTGCATGATGTGCCACCATAACTGGCCTGTCTCCTATGCATAGTGGGGACCCTTCATAAGGTTTTAAGGAGGGGACTGATATCAGATTTTCATTGTGTGAAGACTACTCTAGTAGAGTCTGGAGTGTAGACAAGATAGAACAAGCTGGAGGCAGGGAGACAGACAGTGAGAAAGCAGATAGAAACATATGTGGTTTCCCACAGGACCGTCTCATGTGAGCAGCGATTTGGTTTCACTCGTCCATCTGCTGTCCTCACAGTGCTAAGGAGGGTGTTGCCACCTAGTAGCCCACAAACATTTGTAATGATGGAACTTCAGTGACTTCCCCATGAGAAAACATCTCATACAAAGCCCTGGGAGGGGAGACTGAGAGGAAAGATGGATTTGAGAAGATGGGACAGGAGTCCAGAGCTTGGTAATTGCTAGAATTGGGATTGGAGAGCAAAGTCTGAGCTGCTTCAATGTTCATGGGGATTAGGTTCTACCTCTGAGTGAGATAGGACAAATTTGGGAGACAGTGGGTCAGGGTGAGGTTGACATGCCTACAAGACGTTCAGTTGGGGATGTCATAGACCTGACTCACTACCTGCCATTTTCCCCTCAGCTCTGGCCCTTTGCATACACCATTCCTTCCAGACCAGAAGTTCTTCCTCCCCTTTCACACAGTTGCATCTTCCTTACCCTGGAACCCAGCCCACTTCACTTCCCTAGGGAAGCCTTTCGGGAAGCCAGCTAGGGTGGCTAGTTTCCCTGTGGTCAGAGTTCAACAGACTGTCTCCTTCCCTCTGCCTGGGGATCCCATGAGTGTGGTTAATAGGGCGCCCTCTAGAGGTCAACTACAAAAAAGCCAGATGTGTCTTTGTGGCCACCAGCGACTCTTAGTAATAGACACCATGCCTGATACATGGTAGTCACTCAATAGGTATTTATTGAATAAATAATCAAATTACTGAATAAGTGCCTGTATAAAGAAATGGATGCATGAGCCAACAGCTGCCAGAGTTCATCTCTTAACACATGATATGATTTAAGCCCCACTTAGATTCCCAGGTGGAATCAAAGAAGTAGTTTGGTTGAGTGGGGATGATAAGAATTCCTGGGTTTGAACCCATGTGCCTGTCACACAGTAGATGTCTAGTAAATACTTATTGAATGATTCTGAGTTTTCTTACCATCTTATCTGAATGTCGTTAGTCCAGAAATGCAATGTTTTGGGGATTTGATTTTCTTATTTATCAAAATGAGAATGAGGACAACTATATCAGTTTTCTTTTCTTTTTTGAGAATTTAGTAAGACAACAACTTATCAATACCAGGCACATAGTAGATACTCGATAAATGCTTATTATCAACAACTGGGTTAATCATGTCATGATAGTCTGCAAAGTTTGCAGAGGACAAGTGGTAAGAAATGAGTATTGCATCAAGGAACCCCCAGCCCTTCTACACACAAGAGGACACACACACACACACACACACACACACACACACACACACACACAATCCTCTCTCCATATTTCCCATCTGTTTTCTGCAGCTGGTCATATTCCTGGAAAGAGGTTGGCTTTCTTGCTGTGAACATTTCCTAACATTTCCAGCCATGACTCAAGCTCAGTGAAGTGACAGTCTGAATCTGTGCAAGTGTTCAGCTGCAGTGCCCTCCATGTAATAGCGCCTCAGAAGAGGCCTGCTTCCTGTTGCATTCGCCTCGGCCTCCTCAGCTCTTTGCATAGGGATTAGCACGTGGTGTGCAAGTTTGAGCCAAAGATAAAGGAAAAGAAGAAAAGAAAAGAGGAAGTGAGGGCGGAAAGGGAGAGAGGTAGGTGTGAGCATTCCTGTGTGCTTTCTTTCCAGGCACATCAGTGTCATCTGGCATGAATGAAAGGAAAGAATGAAGCATGCGGGAGCTGTCGGAGAGGGCGGGCTCATTGTTGATGCCGCCTAGCACCTTTTATTTATGATAAACACCATGTGGCACCCCCAAATGTTGGCTTGGGCTTGCTGGCTCTGTGTCACCTGCTGTGCCAGAATGCTGCCTCTGTAGCTGCTGCTAAGCCACCTGGGGATCCAGGCCACCTCCCACCACTGCCAGACTCTGTTCATGGATGCAAGAACTCGGTGTTTCTCGAAGAAATGGTAAGACGCAGTAATAGCTCTTTCTTTTGCACAGCACCCTAGAAGGACAGTTATCTCTGCAGACCACAGCCCCCTCCTGAGCCATCTCCTGGATATTTTATTATTCACAAAAAAGATCTCATTACCTCCCAGGCCTCTGCCTTCTCCCTCCTTCTGAACAAGTCAGCTTTTGACAGTGATCTGGAAGTGACCCTAGAGGCCCAAACAGTCACTGTTGGACCTACTTGATTTCAAATCTCGGCTCTACCCCTTACTGACTGTGTGACCATGAGTAAACTACTAAACTTCTCTTAGCCTCAGGTTTTCTTCATTTGAAAAATGGGTGTTCCGGTCAGCATGATTGCAGCCATAATCTAAAGTCCTGACCACATAACTTAGAGGAAAGAAGGTTATTTTCTTACGGTTTTGGGCTCAGGCCATGTGAGCTGAGGACTGTGGATCTCAGGGCATGGTGGTGGGAGGCGGAGAGAGAGAGAGCACACGGGCTGTGCTCCTCACATCATGGAAACCAGAAGCAAGAGAGAGAGCTGGGAGAGAAGGAATCATATATATAATCTCCAAGGCTGCACCCCCCAGAGACCACCTCCTCCAGCCACACCCTACGGGCCTACTGGGTACCACCCAGGGAAATCAATTACAATGGATTTATCCACTTCTGGGATTACAACCTTCATGACTCACTTACATCAGCTCCAAACATTAATAAGTGAGCTCTTTAGGGGACATTTTATATCTAACCATAACAAGGGGAAAGAATGAATCTTAATCATCTATAGTTGTTTGCAAGGTAATAATAGGTCATGCTCGCAAAAGATCCAGCCTTGAGTCTTTTTCCACCTTTTCCCATCAAATGTAAATTTATAAATTATCAAAGGATTCTTTGAATTCCTTTCAAGGTCTTTTACATAGGATAGCAGCGAGTCTTCACCCTCTGTGTGCATCAGCATCATGCATGACATGAAGAAGAATGCAGGTTCTCTTTTTTTTTTTTGCGGTACCAGGGATTGAACGCAGGGGCGTTCTACCTCCGCGCTACGCCCCCGGCCCTATTTTTTTATGCTTTATTTTTGAAACCGGGTCTCACGAAGTTGCAGAGGGCCTCACTAGGTAGAGAGAGAGAGACAGGAGAATGCAGGTTCTCTATGTACTTTTGGGGGGCACTTGGGATCGAACCCAGAGAGTCTACCTCCAAGTCACACCCCCAGCCCTAGCTAAGTTGCTGAGCCCTAGCTAACCTGCCATCCCCTATCTCAGTTTCCCAAGTACTAGAATTACAGGTGTGCACCACCACAACTGGCTTCTGCATACTTTTTAAGACACTGATTCCTTGGGGTTGCAGGAGTCTATTTTATAGTCCGATCTCAGGCTCTGTAAGAAAGCCCCATTCAGAAATGGTAAGACCTAAGGTTGCCCTGGAGCTCACCATTCCCTAGCTCATTGGCTCGTGGGTTTGCAGTGTAGAAATGAAAAAGGGGAATTATTTAAAAGTTGAGGAGATCAGAGGGGGGGGTTCTTTCACGGTTGTCTCTCACTGGATGGGAAAGGTTGACAAAATTTTTGTCTCTTGTTGCCCATAAAATGGCTCTTGTGCTTAAGTTGGCAGTGCCTAACGAAGAGGCGTGCCATGCTGGCTCGGGTGACTGTAATCATGGCACTGCTAATTAAAGGCTGCTGGCGGAAGGGAGGCCGCCCTGGCATCTGGAAACTCCCTCTGGGGCAGCTGTATTCTGAGTGCCTGTGGTTGGTTCCTGGAGCTCTGGGGGAGGAGAGCTTCCTGAGGTTCCAGGGAACTTTGTTCTGGAAGATTATTTATATCTCTTGATCAGCATTAGAGCGCTGCAGGGGAGGAGGATGCGGGTTCTGAGCATTTGATCTCCTCTCCGAGCCCCTGAGAGCTTTGAGAACTTCCCTTGCCGAGTCCCCTCTCCTTCCTTCTTCCTTCCAGGTTGGAATCCAAGCACATTTTCCAGGATGGGAAGAAAGTGGCCCAGCGGGCAAACAGGAGGGGAGGGTGTGCAGCACAAGTCCCAAAGTTCCAGTTCAAGGTTTGGTTTCCCCATTGTTTTGCCTATTTTGTTTCATGGACATTGAAGAAATGACCAGTGAGTCATAGGAATGATTTCGTTTGTTACCCTTTTTGTTTTACAAAAAGCTTCTGGAGAAAGAGAAGGAAGAGGTTTGGGAATTTGAGAGCTGACCGAGCCATGGGTTCAAATCCAATGCTTCCCACTTCCTGTCCTTTTCATCACTAGGACCATGGCTGGGGAGGAGCCAGCCCTCTTGGATCCTGTCTCTTCATGGTTCTAGACTGGCACTACTGACATTCAGAGTTTTAGGGAGAAAGGAATCCTTCCTGTTCAGTAAAACAACTCAGTAATCATCTAGAAATTCAAATATAAAACATAAGACCAATCATGTGTAGCTTCTCACTGCCTGGGCCTCAGTGCCCAGGGCCTGGGTAAAGTGGGGTCTCCTGAATGGTCAGTTCTGCTTCTATCAGTCCAAGACAGGCTCACTACCTTTGAACTTGGAGCCCACTTGCAAGACTTCTAGCCCTCTCCTTAGATGCCCCACTAACTGGGAAGATGCACCAGGACTGTTTTATCTCTTTTATCATATAATTATACCCCAAGACACAAGGTATATGATATACATACATACATACACATACTTGCATATACACGTGACTACATGTATATGCACAAAACACATAGAAATGCACATGTGTGTATACTCACATGTTTCTGTGCATGTGTACATATATAAAACATCTTAGTATGTGCATATTATATATTACATATATGTATATACACACATACATACCTGTATATACACCTACACCTGCATCATCTATATATGTACATACCTGTACATGTGAATGGTGTGCAGTTGGGAGTCCCAGGTATGCCCCACACACTCTGCAGTCAGATGGGCTCCAGGCCCCCTCTCTGGGTTCTCGACCATCACCCAAGTAGTCTACAAAGCCGATGCCTGTCAGCACTGGCCTCCTGGCCTCTTGGCCTCTGCCCAGCATGCTGGCACCTCTGCTCTGCCTCCTGCTGCTCAGCTCAGGCCATGTCATAGCAGGAGATACACCTTCTTGGTCTCTCTTGCCATTGGAGAGGCCCCAGACATGGAGTGATCCGTAGGAGGCAATTTAATCCTTTTCTCCTGAACAGGGCAGGGGGCAGAGCAAGGCTGGTTGGTGCGCACCACCTTGACCCACCCTCAGGCCCATGGCTGGGACTTTTGACATGACTTTGAAAGCCCCTGCCTACAGTGAGTCCTAACGGATGCTGCATCTGACCCCACATATCCTGAACACATGCCAGTCACAGGTCTCCACGCAGGCCAAATTGAGATTAGGTTTCCATCCTAATTTGCCATCTGGTATTCTTTTCCCAGGAGACAGCTTGGCCTCCATCGAAATGATGCATAGAAATCCTACCTTGCAGATTAAGGAGAAAATCAGAGACAAAGAATGTGAGGTGACTGTCCTAGCAAGGTGGCATGATACAGGAGGCTGACATTCACAGTGTGGAAAGAGAAGTGGGCAACCTTTCCTGGTGTCAGCCAGATGAGAAGCGGGACCCTGAAGTCAACCTCCGGTTGCTGTCTGACTCAGGCGCCCTTGACCTTTTCTCTGCGCCGCCTGTTGGTGCAGTGGCAGAGCTGGGAGACACGTGGCTCTGTTGGCTCTAGGCCCAGCATTCATTGTGTCGTGCCAGGTCCTCTCTGGGTTGGAACCAGAAGTCACAAGCTCAAAGTCTGCAGTGCCTAGGCAGCTGCCACGGGTGTCGGTGTTGGGGGCAGAGATGCCACGAGAGTGAACTGGCACCAGTACCTGCCCAGAAGGAGGATGGGGCTGGCAGGCTGGAGGGCACAGGTCCCCCCTGAGGGCAGTTGAGGATGAAGGCACAATGCAGTCAAGGGATGTTATGTAAGATTTCCCAAGTTTGCAGCTAATTCAAATAGTGCATGTGTGTGTGCATATCTGCATATTATACTATCTAAATAAAATACAGGTCAGAAGAATTATGCTGGCAAGCCACCACTTCTCTTCCTGTGCTGTAGCCCATTTTAAAAGTTGATCCAAGTATTTTGTTAAGGGAATTAACAGAGGTAATTTGTGTGTTTGTTTTGTAGGTGGATTTAACAAATGTTTCTCAGCTACTCCAGAAATCTTCTTACCAGCTTTAAGCCTCCAGTCAGGGAAACTGAGGCAAAGGCAGCCTGAGCTAGTACTGAGACGACTGGGGGTGGAGACTGAGGTCAGGTGGGGCCATGGGGCTGACCCTGGCCTTTGTAAGGCTCTTCAGCTGCAACTTCCTTCTTAAAGTGAGCAAGACAGGGGCTCTGCCTCCTCTGCTGTCACCCGGGATGGCAACACACCTGTGCAGTTGAAGAGATGACCTCAGGTTTGTGCCTGCCAAGTGTCCAAGGCACTGCCTGAGACAAAGGAGATTCCATCAGTGCTACCCACAATGCTACCCCCTGAGCCATCTGCATGATTTGTGGTCCCAGTGCAAAAGGAGGATGTGGGTGTGTTCAAAAATCACTAGAATTTCAATGCAGGGACAGCAGAGGATTACACTGAGCCAGACGCCCTTGTAAGCACAGGGTTCTGTGAGACCGTACATGAAATCAGCCCTGAGCAGCCATCATTAGCAAACAACTTTTGCTGAACAATTGACTGTGTGCTGGGCACCAGGCAAAGTGCTTCCCAAGTTTTTTATATCATCCTCACTCTAGCCTTATGAAGTTATTCCATGCAACAGGCAAGGAAAGTGAAGAACAGAGAGTAAGTCATTTCTCAAGATGACAACAGCTGGAGAGTGGCAGAGTCACATGTCACCCAGGCAGCCTGGCCCAGAGCCCATATTCATAGCCACCTGGCTATCTCTGCTTTTATGGCCGGCATTATCACCATCACTGTCCTTTTCTGAGCTTGTACTTGACCCCTTCCTCAATCTGAGCAGGGTAGAGTCCTCTGAGTCTCCCTGGGCCAGGAGTTCTACCCCCAAAGCACAGGGCTCTCCCCAGGTAGGCTGCTTAGGCAGGACTTGTGGTGGGGGGTCCATGACCCAAAGATCAAGGGGAAGAGAGTTCAAAAGAGGACACTGCTGCTGTATCCAACCAGATAGGCCTCTGTTGCGAACTGAAAGCACAGGGCTTTGTTCTTTGATCCCAACTCTAGATCAGCTAATCAACCACGGACAAGGACTCAGGTTGCACAGCTCCGGCTGACCCGGTGCTTTCTGACCCAGCTGGATATCAGATTTTCTTTTCCCACCTTCCTGTCATGCACAGTAACCAGTGATCGGGGTGCCCCACAAGATGTGAGGCCACAGTACATTCTCTTGAGACTGTACAGGTACCGGCCTCTGACTAGCGAGTATGTTTTTCTTGGTGGCTTCTCTTCTTGGCACAGAGAAGTGACTTGTGCCTGTGTGGTCTGATCTGTTTTGAAGAATCTCATAAAATCAAGATTTTCAATGGCCAGAGAAAGGATGGTGCATTGACCTAATTTGTGAAAATGTTGAAAACAGAGACAACCATGTACCCTTTCTTTCGTGAGTGGATTCTCTCGGGGCAATGATTTAATTGCTTGCCCATGAAATAAAAATGATAGTGTCAGTGATGGCGATGATAATTATAACAGCTAATGGATATCGAGCCCTTACCCTGTCCTCGCCACCTGCTAAATGCTGTACTGAAGTTATCTCAGGCAGACATGCCTACTTGACATAGGTGTGATTCTGCTGTCCAAACCACTTATGCTCTTCTTTTAAGTCACACTAGATCACAGTTCAGGCAATTTACATGCAATTAATCTCCTTAATTGAACGTTTATGGTTGGGTAATATAACCATGGTGTTGATGAATGGTAATTTATTCAGCTCCTCTGCGCAAGTTGGATCTGGCCCATTGGAAGAGTTGCAGGGGTTGCTGAAAGGAGGATGGGAAGGGAGGTGGGGCTGAGGACTGGCACCGATCGGTGACCCCTGCCCATCTCGCATCAGCTGTCACCATCCCCCATTGAGCTCCAGCCACAAGGTCCTCCTTTTGTCCATTTAAGTTCTCTGCACCCCATCTGTCCCAGGACCCTTGGAAGTGCTGCTTCCTTTGCAGGATCTCCTTCATCTTCTCTTTGCCTGGGCTGATGTCCCCTCATCCTCCTGACCCTCAGCTTGGTGTCATGTTCGTGGGGAAGTCCTCTCGGACCCTGGGCTCTCATTATGTGCTTTGCAGCTTCCTTCATAATGCTGGTCAAAGCTGCTGTTGGATATTTGTTTTGGCTCTTATTTGCTAATGCATTGGACACCTCTTATTGATAGGACAGAGTACACCTGTCTCATTTATTATTATTTATTGGTGTTGTATCCCTACCACCTAAGAGAGCATGGATTCAATGCAAGCTTGTTGAAGAAATGAATAAATAGGGAGGTGTTTCAGATAGTGGGCACTTGTAGGCTCCATGGATGTGGGTGATGGATTCTTTTTGAGCTGACCCTAATCCATACCTGGGCTAAGGGAACAGGGTATCATGGTTTCAGCCAGGGGCAGGACTCTGCATGTGGGAATTGGCACATCAGATACTTTATAGGTCAGTGCAGCCTAATGGTTCTTGCATGGACTGGATTTGAAGCTGGAAGGATAAAGGAGCTGAACTTTGGGTATTAGACCTCCCTGGCTGTTCCTGGGCAAATATGGAGTGCTAGGCTAATGCCTCCTACTGACCCAGTGTTCTATCCTGTCCAAGAAGCACTAGGCTCCCAACTCTAGACCAGGGGTTGGAAAAACATTCCCTGTAAGCTCCAGATAGTATATATTTTAGGCTTTTCCAGCCACTTGGTTTGTGTAGCAGCTACTCAACTCTTCTATCGCTGCACCAAAGCAGCCACAGAGGATCATGAGCAAGGGAGCCTGGCTGTGTCTCAATAAAACTTTATCGATGAACATCCAGACTCGAATTTCACATTACTTTCATGCACCAAGCAATATTTTTCTTATTCAGATTTTTTTTCATACCAACCCTTTAAAATGTAAATTCCACTCTTAGCTCATGGTTGTGCAAACGCAGGTGTCCTCTTGAGTTTGGGTCACAGGCTGTGGCTTGCCAGCCCCTGGTTGATTTATACCCTGAGTACTTTCTCTGCCCTTTCACAGAAGGAGCTTCTGGAGGGCTGGGTCAAGGTCCTCACATGCGCTTACCCCCATGGGTGACCTAGGGACTGTTGCCTGGCTCTGGGGGCCCAGGTGTTCAAGGACAGTGTTTACTGAGTTACAGGTAAGCCATGACCCACAGTCATCTCATGGTACTGCTGTCTGGAGCCAGACTGGGGTCTCTGGCATGCTCCTCCAGGCTGCGAGGCCCTGGGTTCCATGTGGGTTTGAGGCAGAGCCTGAGGGACAGAGTGAGACAGCACCATGGCGAGCCACCAGTAGTCGGAGAAGTGGATCCCAGTCCCCTTAGCCGTGGTGGCCACCTGAGGCTGGCTATCCTCACTGGTGAGTCTCATAGTCACATTTAAAACTGGACCGGAGCCACATTTTCATTCCTATTTTCCCCATCAGCACTGTAAGATTGTGGGAATCCATCCCATCCCTCACACATTCCGTTATCACCATGAAGTGCATGTGGAGATAAGACTTGGGGTGGAATGAGGCTGTTACCATGGAGTAGGGTTACCACAGGTAGTGTGTGGGAGAAAAGAATCACAGATCACAGCTGATTTAAAAAACAAAAAAACCCAACCAACCAGTTTGTTCTCTTATAACCCATTCTTATAAATGACCCCAGTATGTACCCAGTCAGGAACCTGGGTTTACCCCGAACTCTACGCACTCTCTCTCTCCCCCACACACAGTTAATCATGGCCTTAACTCCTAATCGTGTGCATTTCCTCCTAGGATGACCTGGGAATCTGTGTCCTTTCTTACACTTCCACTCCCACTTTCTCCTTTTGGCACGTTAAAACCCCCTCACCAGAACCCAATTTGATCCCTAAAATCATCTGTCATCTCCCTGCCCAAACACAGACCCTAATTTTCAGGTCATAATATGTGTGTTTGTTGTTTGCTTTTAATTTGTTTTCCTAAAAAGAAAATCGTGTCACATGGCTGACCTGGTAGAAATCCTTTAATGGCTTAGGATACTGAAAACACCCTGGAAAAGAGTAGTGGCGATGGTTGCCCCCAAATACAAATGTGCTTTATGGCACTGAATTATACACTTAAAAATGGTTAAAACCATACACTTTATGTTCAGTACATTTTACTATAATAAAAATTATTTACTGGTCCCCATTGATCACAGAACACTTTTGTAAGGTTGGTAGGGACCTCACAGAACCGTGAACTCCCATCAGGGAGTCTTTATTCTAGATACCCTGACTTACCTTCACCTTTGGCATCTTGCCATTACTATTTGGCACCTCTTTGTCTCTCTATATTCATTCCTCTCATCTGCCTGATGTATATTTTAGCTTCCCCTCTTTCTTACTTCTTGAACATCTACTCAACCTTAAGATCCAGGTCAACAAGGAATTCTGTCATCTTCTCCATCAGCCTTTCACGATTGACCTTACTTCTTTTCTTGCAGGTAGAATTAAATGAGTCATTGTTCAATTACAATATTAAATACTACATGAGAAAAAGGAATATTCATAAGCTATATGCCAGATAGATGAAAGCAGAAGAGAGCCACAATAAATATAACACCGTGTGTCCTCCTCTGAGTCTACATAAAAGATGGCCGTCACCTCTACGGCTTTCTGCTGGACTCTCTCCACACTTCTTCCCTTCTCTAGACTTGACTCCTGCTGTGATATTTGTGTTTGTCATTCTATTTATTTTCTTCATAGTTTTACCATGCTCACTTGTGTCGTGCATGTAGCTGTGCTTGCTTTTGAAATTTCTATAAATGGAATCACACTATGTGTTTTTCAGGACTTGCATTCGTCCCGTCTGAATGATGTTTATGAAATCCATCTACTCTTGTACATGTCTGTGTGATTTTATTTTCACTGCTGTATACTGTTCTGTTGCAGAAATATAGCAGTGTGTGTGTGTGTGTGTG
>PVJS01011634.1:0-45360 GCA_004027185.1 Glis glis | reverse complement strand
TGCTTGTAATCCCAGTACTTTGGGAGGCGGAGACCAGAGGATCCAAGTTCGCGGCCAGCGTCAGCGCTCTCTCTCTCTCTCTCTCTCTCCCTGTCTCTCTCTCTCTACCTACCTAGTGAGGCCCTCCGCAATTTCGTGAGACCCGGTTTCAAAATAAAGTATAAGAAAATAGGGCTGGGGGTGTAGCGCAGAGGTAGAATGCCCCTGGGTTCAATCCCCAGTACCGCAAAAAAAAAGATGAATATTCATGAGGACACATTAGAGAATTGTAAACTTAAGGACAGTCCATGAAACATTGTTCTACTGTCTTACAAAATATTAAGAAAATTAAATTCAAGGAAAGATGAAGGAAGTGTTCCAGGTTGTGGAGGCCTAAGACAGGAGAATACTCATTTGACTTGTCTAGTCACTGAGAATACAAAGTGAATATTCTTATTCTGAATAGATAATTAAAGGCCTGGTGATCACAGAAATAAAAAGACTTGACTAAGATAACAGAGTACATATCTCGTGTCTATGAAAAAAAAAGCTGTGTTTAGGGAATGATTGGGCAATTATGCATCTATTCAGTTCTTAGAAAATGTAGGGAATCTGTAATTATTATTTTTAAGTATTATTTTCAGTATGTTCCCCATAGTGCTTTTCAAACGTTACTGGGCATACAAGTCATGCAGGGATCTCATTAAAATGTCAGTTCTACTTCTGTATGTCTAAGGTGCAACCTGGGGTTCTGAATTTTTAACAAGCTTTCAGATAATGCTGATGCATCTGATCCTCAAATCACACTTTTTGAATTGTTAGATTCTTGACTGACAGGAGGCATGTATCAAATTATGATTAGATAGATACTGTATATACAATGACTAGATTTACATGGATATCATAATTTATTTAAATATATTAAAAATAAAGGTTTATTTTTGTAGGTTCAATTTATGGGGAAAGTGATGTGCTCTTGCTGCTTTTATGCTACCAGTATGCAGACACTCAAACTTGCTATGATCGGTGTATGCAGGCTTTTAAATGCCAGTAAAATGAATCAATTCCTTTTAATGGCTAATCAAAGTTCTCAATCCACTCTTCCTTTATCAGCAAACTTAATGTTGTAATCTCCAATTGGCTGGATGCATTATGGTTCATGTTTTGTCTGCCCCTGAAACAGCAGAAATTGGTCTCTTTCAGAGAGGACTATTAGATTAAATGGACACTTAATGTGATTTCCTGTGCCAACTCCTGTGAAGTTTAGCCAAAAAGGCTAAAGTGACACAGACTAAATATTTACTGTAAAATGGAAGTGACATGGAGACAAAGTCCTAGGAAATTTATCTAGAAAGAAACTATAGTGTATTCAAGGAATAGCTTCGTCTACAATCTTTAAGACTAAGCATTATAACCAGCTGGCACCAGAAGTACCTTCTAAGAGGTGAAAATGCTTCGATCTAAGAAAAATAAATCTTTGAATTTGAACCAGAGAGTACATTCACATTTTATTTTCTGAAGATATTGTTTTACATGCCATGCACCTGTTTTCCCAGAATCTTCAATAAGGAGGGATTTCCCTGCTCTTCTTGTAACCTAGCTCTGCTCCAGAAATGTCACAATTTATAAACTACCCACATAATTAAATCAAATTGTCACCCAGGACTTATCACACACACACACATACACACACACACACACACACACACGTGGGGAGGAAAGCAAAATGTCATTGAAAGTTTGCATTATCCAGTCAAAATGAAGACAAGTATAGTTATCAAATCAAAGACGCTTTATAGCCGGGCGTGGTGGCGCATACTTGTAATCAAAGTACTTTGGGAGGCAGAGACCGGAGGATCCGGGTTCGCAGCCAGCCTCAGCTCTCTTTCTCTTTCTCTCTCTTTCTTTCTCTCTCTCCCTGTCTCTCTCTCTCTTTCTACTTAGTGAGGCCCTCCACAACTTCGTGAGACCCGGTTTCAAAATAAAGTATAAATAATAGTGCCAGGGGTGTAGCGCGGAGGTAGAACGCCCCTGCGTTCAA
This sequence comes from Glis glis, assembly GCA_004027185.1. Taxonomy (NCBI): domain Eukaryota; kingdom Metazoa; phylum Chordata; class Mammalia; order Rodentia; family Gliridae; genus Glis; species Glis glis. Next base: position 43,340 of record PVJS01011634.1, on the reverse strand, counting down.
TCTCCGGTACCTCAAAAAAAAAAGATGCTTTATAAACTTAGAGGATCCACCAATTGAGACATAGATCTTAGATAAACCATTAATAAAAAAAATCTTATAGAGGCCCTAATGTTTTAGCCGGGAAGGTTTTATTAAACATGTAATAAAATTGGTATAAAAAACATGTCCAGAATAAAGAAAGAATCAAAACAGAGTACAGTAAATTTATGCAGTAATAAATGGATAAGTGAAGTTTGATTTAGCATAGCAAAACACAGCCAGAGTTAGAATGGAGTAATGATGTTTCCTATAAAAAAAACTAATAAAGCAAGTTTTTTTTTTGTTTCTCTACTCTCATTGCATTGTTCTAGTTTTGCATTAATAAGGCACTGTTTATTAGAATTAAATCTATTTTTAAACAAGTTAATAGAATATATTTCTTGAAACAAGCCAATAGAGAATATGAAGTTCTCGGTGTGGGCATCTAATTTAATGTGACTCTAAACACCACAAAGCCTTCTGTCTAAGAAGCTCCTCAGGCTTACTATATAGAATCATTTTCGGTTCCTCTGAGTGTCAGAATCCATTACTTAGAATAGTGAGGAGGTAGCAGGATTTGACTTAATGGGTCATGAAACCCCATGCCCTCGTGTAGCTTTTTCTTTTACTACAATGGTTCCTGGAGAGAGCTCCTAAACGCAGAACCTGGAATTAAGAAGCACTGAGCTATAGAGAACTCCAACTTGCACACTATGAAATCAGTGGAGCCTTTCAGGCAAGAATTTAACTTGGACGATCTCCCTTGGAGTGTTTCGCTTAGTCATTATCCCGTGGGTACCTGGTCCTCCAGTGTGTCTGTGCTCTCAGTTCATGACACACCATTTTCTCTTATACCCCAACCATAAAACTGGCTATTGCACTCTTCTTTTTTCACCATATCCTATCAATCCTTTCCCTATCACAAGAATGTTTATATAACAAAGAAATCAATGAAAAGTGTATATATATAGATATATGTGCATAAATTTATTAACAATTTCACTGCTAGCCAGGTGTGGTGCTGCATGCCTATATTTGGGAGTCAGAGGTGGGAGGATTGCAAGTTCAAGATCAGATTAGGCAATTTATCAAGACCCTACCTCAAAATAAAACAAAAAGGGCTGGATATGTAGCTCAGTAGTATAGCTCTTGCCTAGTATGTATGAAGCCCTGAGTTCAGTTCGCAGCAGTAACACACACACACACACACACACACACACACACACACACATAGTTTATAAAGGATATGCCACATACAGTTTACAAATAATCATAAAATATCCAATATTTCATTGAAATTCCATGTAGCCAATTGATAGAAAGATTTTAGTTGATTTTTACTAATGTTTTGTGTACAGAACCAATCTATTTTTTGTAATTAAAAATGAATGAACGCATGTAGTACCAACATAAATGTGGATTCATATTTTCATTTGTAGTAATGAATAAGACAAAAATGAAGCAACTAGCTGGGCGTGGTGGTGCATGCCGCTAATCCCAGTACCTGGGAGGCTAAAACAGGGGGATTGCATGTTCAATGCCAGCCTCAGCAACTTTGGAAGACCATGTTTCCAAATAAAAAATAAAATTGGTCTGACAGTGTAGCTCAGAGATACAATGATCCTAGATTTAATCCCAGAAACGCACTCACACACACACTCACACACACATACAAATGCACGTACACACACACACACACACACACACATAAAACAACTAAGATGTATATGGGAACTTACCTCCGTAGGAAAAAAAGTGACTTTAATGAATTGGGTAATATTTTTTGAATACTGGCAGTATATTTCCTCAATTTTTTTGGATTATTTACAATGTAATGGTTCAGACACGATAAAAATCATGTTTAACCAACATTGTTAACTTTTTCCATCACTATCTCTAAGTATGGAAAAAATAAAAGAATGTATCAAGCCCGGATACATGTCATTTTTCAGATTTCTGAGGTATAAATACCCAACCATGGTTGGTGTTCAGTTACCAATGTGACATCACTGACTCCAGCATTGGGAAGTATTGTAAAGTGTGCACAATTGCAGACCACAGATAGAGAGACAGTTGCAATAGATTTAGGAGCTTAAAAAAACAGTAAAATGTAATAAAATATTAAGTAATTAAGTCTTCAGTATTTTTATTACTTTTATTTTTATTTTTATTCCTTTTATTTTAATATGGCATATGACAAGTTTATATAATTTACTTTTTATTAATAGTGGGGTTTAACAACCAGTTTGGAAAATGCTTGGTAGTGTAACACTGGGCACTCTTGAGCCAGTGGGAATTGGTTCCAGCATGCTGCCGTGTTCCCTATGCCTCCACCATACCTTAAGTACCACTACCGCTACCTGCTCCAAGCCTAATCATTGCTTTCCTGTTGTATTATGGTATCAAGCTAACTGACTTCATTGTGCCTTGACCTTGACTTCCTTTGAGGCCAGAGAAAGTTTGCCCAACTCTGATAATGACACATCTGTGCTGAAAATCTTTCAGTGGTTTCTTTTTATTTTGAAGATAAATCTTTTTTTAATATAAACTTTCAAGTTGGGGAAAGTATATATTCCCCAAATTCACCTCCCAAAACATTACCCCCCAAAAAAACGACACCAACTAATATAGGAGAAACAACTACTTGCTGTAGAATGCCCCTGGGTTCAATCCCCAGTTCCGGAAAAAAAAATGCCAAGTTCAAACATGTCCTTTCACTGAAACCTCAATTGACCTACTTGGACTCAGTGAGGTGGGCTTTCTTTGTGTTCCCTCCATGGACAGTCCATTCACATTTTCAAACTTTAATCACTGCTTTATTTGACTGCATCTTTAATTAGATTGCAAGTTCCTTGAGTAAAATCGAATTAATGTTAATTTCCTTCAATATGCAGTACACTACACTAAGCATTTCTCATGCTTACCTAATCTTCCTTAATTGATACGTGGGATCTTACACATGAAGAAAGAGAGGCTTGAAATCCATAGACTCAGTGGCTAAAATCACTTGGCTCACCAATGATAGAGCTCAGAATGAAATTCACATCCTTAAATTCTTCAGTGGCAGTTTAGTGCTGTTTCCTGATTCTTGGTAGCTGTTTATATTGCCTTCAAATTTAGGATAATATGTGAAATTCATGTTAATTTTTTACTCTGCAATTGACCTTTCTAATATTATCCCTTTATCTAGATATTATTTCCTATCATGTTATCCGCTGATTTTAAGAGTTCACCAATCAACTAATCAATGTGGTTCTACTGATAGCCAATTCACTTTAGTCAAATTTAAAAGTAAGATTACAGGAGACAGACATGATTTTTGCATAGCATTTACTCTTTTCCCTCCTTTTTCAAAAATATTTTAACTCTGGTCTAAATAGAAATAATATGGAGTAAAGAGATTTTAAAGCTGTAAAATGTGTTTCCCCCTTTGGACATTTAAAGATCTTAGTTCATTAATTGGAATTGAAAATTTGACTTATTTAGCCTGGAGAATAAAAGGCTGTTTTTAAAAAGTAAAATGAACATAAATCTAAGCTATAAAACTAAGAAAAAAGATAATTCAGGAGATACTATCGCCAAATAGTACCATTGTTTATGAAGAGAGGTTTAAATTTCCTTTCTTTGTGCATTTCTTAAATAATTTGGACCCTTTTTGCTCACATATAGAAGATACTAACTTCAGGCAATTTCATTTAAAAGAGAAGGACTTATTATGGTATAGAAATATATCACATTAACTAAGGCAAGTCTTAAAATACAACCAGCCCTCATTAGATGGATGAAACCAGGAAATAGAATGCTAAATGAAAACTAGAAACCATTATTTCCTAACTCTCATTTCTCTTTCTTTATCCATTACTCTATTATTTCTCTGTCACCTAGATTTTTTGATTCTCAGTCCACAAATATAAAAGATTACTTTGTCACTGACCTGTTTGTTAACAGGGCTCATGTGCTCAAGACACAAGCCCAGACTGAGACAAAAACAAATCTTATTCCCATTTCCAAATTCAGTGGGGAAGGACCTTGACCCTCTTTATGCCCATTAATCTCACCCCATACTGTAAATTTATCATTTGGGGATTATATTTATTTTATGCAATATAAAATTATCACAAATATGAGGGCTTAAAATAATGCACACTTATTATATAGCAGTGCCTTAGAGTTGTAATTACAACCAGAGCTTATCCGGTCCTCAGGAGGCTGCGATGAAAGTATTAATTGGGCTCTGTTCTCATTAGGAGGCAGAACCTATGAAAAAATCTACTTCCTAACTTACAAAGATTACTACAGTGCTCATTTCCTGGAAGGTGCCTGATCGTAGGTTCTGACTGGCTGTTGGCCAGAGGCTGTGCCCAGGTCATAGATGATACTGACAGTCCCCTGTCATGTGTCCTCCATAGGCAGTTCACAATGTGGTTGTTTGCTTCTTTAAGGACAGTAAGACAACCTGCCTGTCTAGCTATGATAGAGTCTTGTATAACAAAGCATAATCAAGAGAGTAATATCACATCACCTTAATCATGTAACATGATCTAATCAAGGAAGTGACACTCAAACTCTTGCCTTATTCGTTGGTTAGAAGCAAAATTATAGTTCCAGCAAAACTCAAGGAATTATAAAAGTGTGTGAACTCATTGGAGGTTACTTAAGGGTGTGTCCCCACCACAAAACCCCATCTCTATCTATGTCCTATAGATGTAAGAGGGAAGGGAATGGAATTATTAAAAATGGATGAGATGGTAGACATAATAGAAGCAATACAAAATACCTACAAAAAACATGTGATATTGAGATGACTTTTTGGGGGGGAGTTCAAGAAAAAACAAAAAATTATTTGTCTCTAGTTTCTGACTAATGAGAATACCTCTGAAGTTTCTCCGTTAAATAAATTTAAAGATTTGGATGTGTGTTCTTCAACATGTTATGACATCAACCTTCTAATTCACTCTGATCTTCTAATTCTGAATGGATTGCAAATATCATCATTGTGTCCTTTAAAAATCTTTGAGTCATAGCTTTTCTCTTTTGACTTATTCATTTGATAACTTACATCTCTGTATTTCCTCATCTTAATCTATACCTTAACATTTGGAGGGATTTGAGATAATTTTAAAAATCCATAGGAGTTGATTTGAGATTGTGATATGTACATACACATAGGTCTTCAAAATTCTTTTTGATGCAATTTTTGTCAGCTATTGACATCAAAATTGTGTTAAAACTGTAGGAACTTTATTACTTGCATACTCTGAAATGGTTAAAATAACAAAGAAAGTATCCATTTCTTGAAGTTGTGGCTGAATTTTCAAAAACTTGCATTAATTGTAATTTTTTAAAATGAAGATAGGGAGTCATTTCTAAGATATCAATGATAACTTTTATAGTTATTGGCCAACTGATGTCTTATCTTTCATAGGTTAATAATTTTATATCAATTTGTCATTTATATTTGGACTGCCACATCTCATGATTTATTTTCTTCCACCATTTTACCATATACCCCATCCATTGGGAAACACCTTGCCTTAGTTTTTGATCTTTATATCATGGATTGGGAAACTTCTTCTGAAAGGGCTTAATAGTAAGTATTTCAGGCCTTATGTGCAAAGAAGTAAAATTAAATATACTGTGTAGGTACATATATAATCAATGAAATATAGCTACTTAAAATATAAGAAAGAGACTAGGCTGGCAAGTTTTCAAAAAAATGAAAGAAGGAAGGAAGAAAGCATGAAAGAAAAAAGAGAGATAAAAAGAAGGGTATGAAGGAGAAAAGACTAGAAGGGAGAAAGGAAGGAAGGAAAACAAGGTCTGGATTTTTGTCTGCAGGTCAATTTGCCAATCACTATTTATACCATTCATATTAGTTTCTTAAAAAACTGTTTTAACTATGAGCAAGCACATAGAATAAAGCAAAAGAATTAATATGAGGATATGATATTAATTGGGAATGATAAGGACTTCAGCCTTTTTGACAGGGGCCTGGACATTTAAACAAAAGCCTTTATCTTTATTTTATTTTCATTTTTTAGATGTAGATATACATATGTTCTTAAATGCATATGTATAAAATTATATATATATATATATATATATATATATATGGTTTAATCTATTATTTTATTGTTTACTGCCTGATAAGTCATGGCAACAAAATAATTAAATATTTTTATATTTTCCTCAGACTCATATTTTCAAACAAGCATATGTACAGTTACATCTGTAAGCTGACTTAGCATTGTTTGTGCTTAACAGATATAAAATAATTTAGGTCCACATATATTTCCCCATATATCTTTTTGTTTGATTCAACCACACCTCATGGAAATGCCTTCGAGTGAACCGGCAGAGGTCGAATTCATCATTTCTATGATTGTGTGATATTCCATGATGTGCTCCTGATCTTGGAAATTCAGCAGTTGAGAGGTGCTCGTTGGGCTTCAAAATTTTATTTTTTGTCAGTTTTTGTTTACATAGACATTGGATAGTGAACATACTTACATTCCTATGAATATTTATTGTGTTAAATGGATTCCAAAGAGGAGAAATTTATTAAAATATATATGTATTTAAAACTTTATTAGATGTTTCCAGTTTAATTTCCAGTAAATTGTAACAATGCAAATTTCCAAAAACAAAATTGAGTACCTTTCCCCCATATTATTTCAGCATTAATATTGAAAAAACTCTTTAATTTTTGTCAGTGTGGTCATCATAAAGTGCTCTTTTATTATAACTTTATAATATATTTGGGAAAAATATTAGCAATAAAGCATATAAAATTGCAGTTAAAAGCATAAAAAAGATCTTGAAAATAACAAGAAGATAGTTGAAACATAATTTTGGAAAGGTGATTCACAGATGAGAAAATCCATATATCTTCAATCATAAAAGAAAATGCACAAGCTCGAAATGGAAGTAAAAATTAAGTTTACAATGGGCCTTTTGAATTGTGGTCATTTTCAGAATTTCCTCTTTATTTCTACAGATTTGGTTAGAATGTAATGTTCTTAAAATTTTAAAGTCATTTTTCAACAGTCATGTTTCTACATAAAAGTTACTATTTCAGTTGGAATTGAAGTAAATTCATGTATAGTATTTATATAAAATTGGTGTATTTATCATATGAAGTCTTGCTATCAAAGAAGATGATATGTAATTTTATTATTATTATTATATATTATTTATATGTTGTCTCATTTCCTCATAAAGAATTTATAGTTTCCTTTCATAAAATTCCTACATGATTCTTATATAATTTCTAAAAATTTCATTATTTTGTTTACACTTCTCAATAGCACACTAAGTGCTGTGTGCATGTATGAATTTATATTACTCCAAACCTTATTATGATGTATAATTACAATACAGCAGAGAGTAATTAAAATTTTTAGCCAGGCATGGTGGTGCACGCTTGTAATCCCAGTACTTTGGGAGGTGGAGACCTGAGGATCGGGGTTCGCGGCCAGCCTCAGCTCTCTCTCTCTCTCTCTCTCTCTCTGTCTCTCTCTGTCTCTCTCTCTCTACTTAGTGAGGCCCTCCACAACTTCGTGAGACCCGGTTTCAAAATAAAGTATAAAAAATAGGGCTGGGGGTGTGACGCGGTTCAATCCCTGGTACCACACACAAAAAAAATTTATACAAATATTTAACTAATATCTAGCTTCATTACAGATTTTTTTTGGCACTGGGGATTGAAACAAAGGGTGTTTTACCTCTGACCTATACCTCCAGCATTTTTTACTTTTTGTTTTTAAGCAGGGTCTTGCTAAGTTGCTGAGGCTGACCTGGAATCTGCAATCCTCCTGTCTCAGACTCACAAGAAGTGGGATTACAGACGTATGCCACCACCCCCTCCCCTGGCTTCCTTACAGATTTTTAAAAATTTATACTAGTACTACACAACTACAACTTCTTGGATGTTGTAGACATGCAGCTCCCTGGTCACCAAAAAGGGGTGCTATAGCCCTTTTCCAATTGGTATAATGGCTTTTACATTTTTAATTCATTATGTTCATAGAAATATTAAATGGTAACAGCAGACATCTCTGTATAGCCTTATTATTTTATAAAAATATAGTTAGTGCTTTGCCATTGTGACATGTCAAGGAATTAGAAAAATAGTATTTATAATTATTTTGTAGTACATGCACTTCCAAATGGTGTACCTTCTTGACAGCGTTAAGTAAGTCAGATCCAATACAGTCTCTTGCTCCATCTTGACATGTGTGGAACTACAGGGAGAAGTGGGAGATTCTACCCACTGGTGTGGTGTGCCATGAGAGACGCTCCACTTGAGCCCTCTTGGGACCATTGGGTCTTCACAGATGGGAAAGTGATGAAAGGTCTAGAAGGCAGATTTGACTGGAGAAATCTGAGGAGAGATAGGTATCTGAAACAAGACAATAATATCTAATTAGCTAAAAATATAAAGTGTTCATTAATTATTTCCAAGGTCACAGGAAGTATTGATGTCAACACTTGAGTTCTGCTGCAAGGTAGTCTATAAAACTTAGGAAAAATAATTAAAATAAGAGTGCCAACAGTGACTAAAACTAAAACATTACACAATTTATTCATGAGAAGATATATAAACAATATTAAATGCTCACTATAGTCCAGCCAAGTGACAAATGCCTTTATTATTTCTTAAAAATGTCAGTAACTACACACAGAATTATTAAAGATATATATCATTATATAATGCCAAATTAAAAGATTGGAAAACTCTTAAGATGTTAATTTTCTCTAAATCACAAAGCTAGTATATGATAGAGGTGAGATTTATTATTATTACTATTATTATTATTATTATTATTATTATTATTACTTGCTGTGCTGGGGTTTGAACCCAGGGGCATTCTACCTCCAAGCTACATCCCCAGTCCTATTTTTTTATTCTTTATTTTGAAACAGGGTCTCACTAAGTTTCGGAGGTGAGATTTAAACTGAAGGTTCCATCACCCTGAAATTTTATCAGTTACTACAATGATACAGTGTAATTGTTTCTAAATATATTAAACATCATGGCCAAGAAAGGTAAATCATCAATTTAATCCATGGCCAACTGAATCCTAGAGTAAAAAAACAAAAACAAAAACAAAAAACACCACTGTCCACTGATTCTGTGTCTGTGTCTAAATCCAAATTCGAGACTACATCTGCTTTTGACAATGATACGTAAGGGTGATTGAGACTTCATGTCCTGAGTTTCAAGATCAAAGAGTTGTCATAAATTAATGAAGTTTCATTCTTGTTTTATACCCCAGTCTCTGGGAGGTTGCATAACCCATCAGCCTCTAAGAGTCAGAGCTACCTCACATATTTTGAGAATCAAGTTTGAAAGGTGGGGTCAAAATTGGAAAAACAAGGAGTCCAAAAATGGAGCCTTGTAGGTGTGTTTATTTTCTTAATATATAATTTAAAGTTTCCGTATTTCACATTTGAATAATTAGCTTGTGCTCTTTGGATTTTTGTTTCTGTCTTGCCAAAATAAGTGATACTATGTTTCAAATTCTAATTTGTGTTTCAAAATGTTTTATTTAACAAGAAGGAAAAGATAAAAGAACAGTTCTTCTGAGTACAGGAAGTAGGTTATTTTTACATCAAATATAGCTAGACTACTAATGTGTGATTACAGTCACTAGGTGCGGATGATGAGGATCTGGCTCTGCCCACAAAGGGCTTACACTGGATGCATAAGCATTGATACCTTCCTCTTGAATTCCTTTCCTAATTAACTGATCTAACCCCACTTGTTCTAATGTAAGTTTTTGACATTTTTTCAAGAATCAGTTGGCTGAAGTTATGTAGATTTATTTCTGGGTCCTTTATTCTGTTCCATGGGCCTATGGACCTGTTTTTATGCCAGTATCTTTCTACTCTGTTACTATATCTCTGTGGTATGTTCTAAAATCAGGTATTGTACCCAGGTGTGGAGGCACATTCTTGTAATACCAGTACTTGGGAGGCCGAGACAGGAGGATCACAGGTTCATGTCCAGCCTCAGCAACTTAGTGAGGCCCTCCACAACTTAGTGAGAACCTATTTCAAAATAAAAATAATAAAATAGGCTGGGCATCTAGCTCAGAAGTAGAGCACCCCAGGGTTCAATCCCCAGCACCAAAATAAAATAATAAAATAAAATCAGGTATTGTACCCTGTGTTGTGGCACACACCTGTAATCCCAGTACTTAAGAGGCTGAAACAGGTGGATCGCAGGTTTGAGAACAGTATGCAATGACTTAGTGAGACCCTGTTACAAAATAAAAATAAATAAATAAAGTGTCAAGGATAGAGCTCAGTGGTAGAATGTCCCTGGGCTAAATCCCCAATAAAATAAAATAAAATAAAATAAGATCAAATTTTGTAATGCCTGTAACAATGCTTTTTGTCTAAGTTTGATTTGACTATTTGAGGTATTTTGTCTTTTTATGTGAATTTTCGGATTGTTTTTACTAGTTCTTTAAGGAATCACATTGACATTTTGATGAGGATTGCATTGAACCTATAGATTGCTTTAGGTAGTGTGGCCATTTTAAGGATAATAATTATCCTATTCCATGAATACAGGAGGTCTTTCCACTTTCTAGTATCTTCTTTAATATCTGTCTTCAGTGCTTTGTAATTTTCATTATACAGGACAATTACATCCTTAGTTGGGCTTATTCCTAGGTATTTATTTTTTTGTGGCTATTATGAATGGGATAGCTTTCCTGATATCTCTGTGAGTTCATTATTGGTGTATATAAAAGATACTGATTTTATACCCTGATACTTTATTAAATTTTTAATTCTAAAAGTCTTTTGGTGGATTGTTTAGAATTTTCTGTGCATAGAATCATATAACCTACAAACAAGGAAAATATTACTGTCTCATTTTATTTATGTATGCCTTTTCTTTCTCCTGACTGACTGCTCTGGCTAGAATTTATAGTATTCTATTGAATAAGAGCAGTAAGAGTGGACACCATTGTCTTGTTCCATATCCTAGAGGAAATGCTTTCATTTTTCCCTATTCAGTGTGTTGGTGGCTATGGGTTTGTCATATGTAGCCTTTATAGGCTGAGGTATGATCCTTCTATATCTAATTTAATCAGAGCTTTTCTCATGAAAGCATGTTGACTTTTATCAAAGGCTTTTCCCCCACCTATTAGGGTGATCATGTGATTTTTATGCTTGAGTCCATGTAAGAGCTGTATTACATTGATTGATCTGCATACGTTGCAGCATCCTTGCATCCCTGGAATTAAACCCACTTCATCATGGTGCCGGATCCTTTTATGTGCTGTTGAATTCAATTAGCAAACATTTTGTTGAGGATTTTGACATCTATGTTCATAAGGGATTTCTGTCTACAGTTTTCATTTTTGGTTGTGTCCTAGTTAGATTTTTTTTTGTACTGGGGACTAAACTCAGGGGCTACATCCCCAGCCCTATTTTTTATTCTTTATTTTGAAACAGGTCTCACTAAGTTGCGGAGGGGCTTACTAAGTAGCTGGGGCTGGCTGAAAACCCACTAGATTTTGGTAACAGGGTAATATTGGTTTGATAGAATGATTTTGGAAGGGATCCTTTTCTTTCTCTTTTATGGAATAGTTTGAGGAGCATTGTTATTTCACCTTCCCTAAAAGCCTAGTGAAATTCACCCTGTACAAAAATCAACTCAAAATGAATCTTAATATAAGACCTTAATATAAGAACTGAAACTTTGAAACTACTAGAAGAAAATATAAGGGAAACATTTCAAGAGATTAGCATATTTTCTGTTACTGACTAATCTCACTAAATGTAATATCCTCCAGGTCCACCCATTTTCCTGCAAATGAAAATTTTGTTCTTTATTGCTGAGTAGAATTCCATTGTGTGTATATCCCATAACTTAGTAATCCATTCATCCATTGAGGGACCTAGGTTGGTTCCATAATTTGGCTATTATGAATTGTGTTGATATAAACATGGATATGCATGTATAACTATAATATTCTGATTTCAGTCCCTTTGGAAAGATACCTGGGAGTGGTATAGCTGGATCATATGGTGGATCCATTCCCAGTTTATGTTAAGTGAGATTAGCGAGTCACAGAAAGTGAAGGGTCATATATTTTCTCTCATATGCAGAAGCTAGGGAGTAATCAGAATAAAAGAGGGTTTTTATTTTTATGCTTTTATTGGTACATTATAGACTCACATCATAATGTAGTTTATAGTGATAATGACATACATGCACACAGCTTTAGCTAATGGAGGAGAAACCACAGTGCAGCAGTAGTGAGGGAGGAGATCTGGGTGGGGCGAGGAAGAATTAATGAAGGAAACACTTCCATTGACATTGTGTGCATATGTGAGAATACCAATGCTAATTTTAATATCATGTATGGGGAAGTGGGGAGAGAAGAGGGAGCCAGGGGAAAGCTCACCAAGTGCTGTGTGCGTGTATGTCACGATCACTATGAACTACATTATGATGTGAGACTATAATGCACCAATAAAAAAAGATTGGCACAGGCAATAATTTCCTGGATAGAACTCTAATAGCTCAGTAAACAAAAGAAAAAATGATAAATTCAATTATATTAAACTATATATTATATTATATCATATTATATCATATCATAATATATTTACTATCATATTATATATTATAAATTATATATTAGTCACATATAACATATATAATATATGTATTTAGCTTAATGGTAGAAGAGGGGCTATTCAGGAGGGAGTTAGAGAAAGTCAGGAGAGAAGGGGTGGGAGAATGTAGAAGAGAGGAGGATGGACATGCCCAAAGCTTGATATATGCATGAAAATGCCATAGTGAAACCCATTAATGTTTATAATAAAAATGCAATAACAAATGTTCAAATAACAAATCCACTTGTTATGGGTCCATCTATATATGAGCAACCATATTTTTCAAAGTAAAATTGTTTTGCATTTATTCTTTTCCATACATTTTAAGGACCAAAATCTAGGGGGTAAATTTTATTGTCTAGAACACTGATTAATATCATCCACCTCTGTGACTTTTAATCCTCTAATGGTAAATGACTTTAATAGTAAATGTAACTAAACTTTTCAAAATTAAAATTTTATAAACATTTGGTATAATAAAACCTAGTCAGTTTGATATTTTTAGTAATTGAAACCTAACAGTCTTATTAGATAATTAAGAATTGGTCTACAGAGGCCTTTTGATAGGTTCTAGTGAGTGAGTAACAGGAAGAGTATCTGGAAAGAATGTGCTTTGTCATATCATAGAAAAGGAGTTTTCCCAAATTCACAACTCAGCCAATTTCAAGTTCTTTGCAGGCCAACTTGTTTTCATTAACTGAAGTTCTATAGGAAATTCTGGGGACCCAAGTGCACTTGTTCAGGAAAGTGTTGAGCTTATGAGGTTCTGTAGTAGAGCTTTTTCTTTTCTTCCACTTCTTTTTAAACATTTGAAGGAATAACATGTTCAGGGTTTCTAAACACTAAAGAGAAAATTTTAGTCTAAATCAGTGTTTGGTCTAGAGTAAACTAATAGAATTCAAATCCACATTTTCTGAATTTTATTCACAGAGATTATGCTAATAATCTTTTGTTTCGGTACATTCAACTATCTTAAAATTTCTTGCTGAGAACTGTTATGTTACTCTATTAAAACAATGCTAAAATTTAATTTTTGAGATATATTAAAGTAAAGCACTTTTGGAATACTAAGGGTAAGATGTTTTGCTATTTTCTTTCTTTCTTTCATTTTTTTTCTTATGGTAGTAGGGGTTGAAACCAAGGAAGCTCTATCTATAAGTTACACTCCCATCCCTAGTGGAGGGTAACACACTATATTTTATTTTAAAACAGGGTCTCACTAAATTGCTGAGGGCCTCACTAAGTTGCCAAGGCTGGCCTCAAACCTGTGAATATCCTATCTCAGCCCCCAAGTACTGGGATAGCTATGCAATTTTTAACAATTTTATTAATAATCATTTCATGACTCATGTAAGTTAGAGTAGTATTTCCCAACTGTTTCAAGCTGATGAATAATGTAAATCCAGAAATAACTGAGGGACCATGAAAAAGGAGGCATGGGAAGAAGACAATGTTTTTGTAAAGGGCCTCGCTGAGAAGGAGGCTTGAGAAGGGGTCATCCTTCAGACCTGCTCCTCAAACAAGCCAGCATAGGCTGGGACATTTTGGAGTTATAAAATCTAATTTTCAACTATAGGTATTATCAATTTTAGAATGTACCAATCTGCTACAGAGTCTGTGCTATGGTCTGAATGTTTGAATTCTCCAAAAAGTCATATGTTGAAACCAAGTCACCAATGTGATGGAATTAGCAGGTAGGCCCTTTATGAGTTGATTAGGTCATAGGGCTTGGACCTCACAAATAGAATTAGTGGCTTCATGAAAGAGGACCCAGAGAACTCCCCTTACTCTTCCACCATGTAAGGAATCAGCTAGAAAGTGCTTTCTATGGTTATGGAAATAGGCCCTCACCAGATGTCAAATCTGCTGGTGACTTGACCTTGGACTTCCAGCCTCCAGAACTGTGATAAATACATGTCTGATATTTATAAGCCACTCCATCTAAGTTATTTTGTTACAGAGGCTTGAATACACTACAACAACCTCATTAAATTAAATAATTTCTACATTTCTTTATACTATTAAATTAAATGCTAGAAGGGAAGAAAATTAGGATTCTTTCCCCCTGTCAACACTTTCCAAAATGGGAGGATTCTTCTCATTACTGTGACTTACTGATTTACAAGTATCTCTTAATTGACTTTTGATAACTGTGTTGAATATTTAATACTATACTATCATTAGCACATTCATTATTCATCTAAATCATACAGTTGTGGCAATTATGTTGGCTTCCTTTTAAATACTTGGTTCATTGATCTTTAATTACATTGATAAGAACTGAATGGAGCAGGAAAGTTATGAAATGGCAAAATCTCCATTGTGTTGTTCTTAAATTTGTGATCACTTAGTGAAAATTTGCAAAGTACAAATTAAGTTTTCAGTGATATATTATTTTACTAAACATGATATAAAGTTTTCTCTTAATAATTTTTATTTATTCTTTTATAATTTTTTATTTATTTTATTGTGGTACTATAGATTAAACCCAGGGTCATTCTTCCATCAAGCCACAACCCCAGTATTGTTGTTGTTACTATTATTACTATTATTATTATTATTATTATTATTATTAATTTGTTTGGAAGTGCTCTCACTAGATTTCTGAGAGTCCTGCTAAGTTGCTGAGGCTGCTCTTGAACCTGCTGTTCTCCTGTCTCAACCTCACAAGTACTGGAATACTGGCTCCATTACTAAACACTTAATGAGCAGCTACTGCTTCCCAGGCAGTATACTAGGTAGTGGGTATATAATCATGCATAATATGAATAAGTTCTGTGTCTTTGTAGAACTTCCATCATAGAGCAGGAAATGGGTAGGAAGTGAAACTAAAAAAAATAATTCAAATAATGCTAAGAGAATTAAGAAAATAAATACCTAGGAATAAATCTAACCAAGGAGTTAAAAGACCTCTACAATGAAAATTATAAAGCACTAAAGAAAGAAATTGAAGATATTAGAAGATGGAAAGCTCTCCCTTACTCATGGCCATTCTACCAAAAGTGATCTACAAAGTAAATGCAATCCCTATCAAAATACTAATATCATTCTTCCCAGACCTAGAAAAATCAGTCATTAATTTCATATGGAGAAACAAAAGACCCAAAATAGCCAAAGCAATTCTCAGCAATAAGAACCATGCAGGAGGCATCACAATTCCTGACTTCAAATTATACTACAAATTATACTATAGTAATAAAAACAGCATGATACTGGCACAAAAACAGACACATAGACCAATGGAACAGAAGATACAAAAACAAATCCACACACTTGATTTTCAACAATTGATTTTCGACAAAGGTACCAAACATATACATTGGAGAAAAGTCAGTCTTTTCAACAAATGGTGTTGGGAAAACTGATTGTCCAATTGTGGAAAAATGAAATTAAATACCTAACTGTCACTGTGCACAGGGGTCAACTTGTGATGGATCAAAGACCTGGAAATTAGACCAGAGACATTGAAATTACCATAGGAGGGCATAGGCCCAACACTCTACCATATAGGCACAGGTAGAAATGTCCTCAATAAGACCCTGGAAGCTCAGGAAATTAAAACAAGAATTAGTAAATGGGATGGCATTAAGATAAAAAAATATTCTATTCATCAAAGGAAATCATCAAGAGTCTATAAAGAGATCCTAATGAATTGGATAAGACTATCTTTACAACACAGTCCTCTGATATAAGACTAATATCTAGAATATACAATGTACTTAAAAGGCTCAAAACCAAAAAATAACCCAATCAAGAAATGAGCAATTGAAGCCGGGCGTGGTGGCGCACGCTTGTAATCCCAGTACTTTGGGAGGCGGAAACCGGAGGATCCGGGTTCGCGGCCAGCCTCAGCGCTCTCGCTCGCTCTCTCTCTCTCTCTCTCTCTCTCTCTTTCTCTCTCTATCTAGTGAGGCCCTCCACAACTTCGTGAGACCCGGTTTCAAAATAAAGTATAAAAAAATAGGGCCGGGGGTGTAGCTCGGAGGTAGAATGCCCCTGGGTTCAATCCTTGGTACCGCAAAAAAACAAAAAAAAAAACAAAAAAAAAAAGAAATGAGCAATTGAATTAAATAGACACTTCACAAAAGAAAAAATACAAATGGTTAGTAAGTATCTGAAAAAGTGTTCAACATCACATCATAAGCAATCAGAGAGATGCAAATGGAAACTACACTGAGATTTTGTCTCACCTCAGTCAGAATAGCAATCATCAAGAAGTCAAACAGCAGTAATGCTGGTGAGGATGTGGGGAAATAAAAACTCTTCTAAATTGCTGGTAGGACTGCAAATTAGTGCAGCCACTATGGAGATCAGTGTGGAGATTCTTCAGAAAATTGGAAATGAATCCAGCATATAACCCAGTTATACCATTCCTGAGTATCTTTCCAAAGGGACTGAAATAGGAATATTATAGAAATATATGCATATCCATGTTTATAGCAGCACAATTCACAATAGCTACATTATGGAACCAACCTAGGTGTCCATCAGCAGATGAATGGATTACAAAATGATGGGATACACAGAATGAAATTCTACTCAGCAATAAAGAAGAACAAATTATGTCATTTGCAGGAAAATGGATGGACCTGGAGAATATTATGTAAAGTGAGATTAGCCAGTCACAGAAAGTGAAGGGTCCTATGTTTACTGATTCCTACGAAGAAGTTAGGGAGTAATCAGGATACAAGAGGGACTTCAGATAATGGAGGAAAAGCTCCAGTGAAGTAAAGGAGGGGTTCTATAGGAAGCGAGGATCAATGAAGGAATCACTTCCATTGACAATATATGGAGATATGACAATATCAATGCCAATCTCAATATCCTGTATGGGGAAGGGAGGGTAGGGAAAGCCCACCAAGTGCTGTGTGCATGTGTGCCACTCACTATCATTATGAACTACATTAGGATGTGAGACTATAATGCACCAATAAAAGTATAATAAAGGTAAAAATTAGGTTGAAGATTGAAGGACAGAAAGGACTTTAAGAAGCCAAAGGAAACAGCAAGCATCTTCCAGGCCACTTCCATCTCTCTGAATTATTTGCATAAACCAGAGAAGCTGGAAATTCTAAGCTCAAGCCCCAGCTCTTATCCTTACTAGCTGTTTGAGTTTGGGCCAGTTACTTAACTTCACTGAGCCTCAGTTTCTAGCTCTTTCAAAGAACGTATTTTATAATCAAATGTGTTCATTTATATGAAGCAATTAGAACAGTAACTGGCACTCTGTGAGGTTCTTTAAAAGTAATATCCATCATCATCATTGATATTATTATCATGTTAAAAACTCAGCATTGCAAGTCCCAACAATCTTGTAAGCCAGTTCTTTTTTTTTTTTTTTTTTTTTTTGCGGTACCGGGGATTGAACCCAGGGGCGTTCTACCTCTGCGCTACGCCCCCGGCCCTATTTTTTATACTTTATTTTGAAACCGGGTCTCATGAAGTTGCGGAGGGCCTCACTAAGGAGAGAGAGAGAGAGAGACAGGGAGAGACAGAGAGAGAGAGAGCTGAGGCTGGCCGCGAACCCGGATCCTCCGGTCTCTGCCTCCCAAAGTACTGGGATTACAAGCGTGTGCCACCACGCCGGGCTAAGCCAGTTCTTTAAAATAAGCCTCTATGTAGCTGGGTGTGGTGGGGCATGCCTGTAACCCCAGTACTTGGGAGGCTGAGAAAAAAGGATGACAGATTTCAGGCGAGCCTTAGCAATTTAGCAAAACCCTCAGCAACTTAGCAAGATCCTGTTTCAAATAAAAAATAAAATAGGATTGGGGGGTGTAACTCAGAGGTGTCCCTGGGTTCAATCCCCAGTACAAAAACAAACAAACCCTTATGTGTAGATACATCAATGTATAAATCTACATAGATATAGAAATGAGACATATAAAAATTCATATGTAAAGAAATATATACAGCAATTATATAGAAATGCATATGTACATAAACATATATAGTTATATTTATGTGCATGTCTATCATACACATATATATGTGTATATATATATATATATATATATATATATATATACATCCTATTATGGATTGTATTTCCGTGGAAACAATAATACAAACTCCTAGCAACATTTTTTGCACATGAAAACAAATCAGAAAATATCTGTTGAAAGATAGCATGCATACAAACAGGAAGTCACGATTGAATGAACAAATAAAGAAAGAAATCAGAAAGTTTAAATAATTTTTGCTTATATCTGGAATACAGTAAGGCAGGAATTCAGACCAATATTTATATAAATCCAAAGCCATAATTTATTCTCTGTCTAACCATTTATCACTTCTATTAGACCAAAGAAATAAACAATATAATCGTTATTATAAATAGGTAAATTTTTCCCAGTCATGCATATAATTTTCTACACTTAACTTATCAGACACTAAAATAATTAAATGAAGGTTTGCTGATTCTTGCTTTTTTAAATCATTTTTTTACTACACTGAAATACTCAAACCATTTCTAGTTCCTTCTATATATCAGAAAGGATCATTACTTGATTCAAAATGAGTCATTTGAGTTGAATTCTGCCATTGAATGACCTTGTTTTCTTGGGAATGTGGCTCAAAATTCCTGTGTCTATGTCTCTTTGAAGTCATTTCTTTGTAAGTCTCTAAGCAGAAAATACATCATTTGAAAACATGTCAAAATGTTGTTGTACAAAAATATCCAAGCAATTAAGCATGCCAAACAAGGATTTCATGAACTTTATCCTTCTCCTTCTGAACCTCTGGCCATGCCTCATTCCACTTATAATCTTCAGTAACAGAAAACTTCCTCAGGTGCCTGCCCACATCAGGCTTTGTTCAGTGTGTGTGTGTGTGTGTGTGTGTGTGTGTGTGTGTGTGTGTGTTTGTCTAGGGATTGAACCCAGGGGCATTTTATCTCTGAGCTACACTTCCAGTCTCCCCTTTTTTGTGGTACTGGCAATTGAGCCCAAGAACATTCTACCTCAGATGTATACCCCCAGCCCTATTTTATGTTTTGTTTTGAAACAGAGCCTACATTGCTGAGGCTAGCTGCGAACCTGCAATTCTCCTGTCTCAACCTCCCAAGTACTGGGATTACAAACATGCACCACCATGCCCAGCTGCCAGCCTGTTTTATTTTATTTTATTTATTTTTTAATTTTGAAACAGGGCCTCACTAGTTTGCTGAGAGTCTCCTATGTGGCTGAGGCATCCTCTGACATCCTCCTCGATCCTCCTTGCCTCAGCCTCCCAAGTACTGGGATTACAGGTGTGTGCCACCACACCCAGAACACATCAGGCTATTTTATTTCCCCATATTTTTACTCACACTTTATCTCTGCCTGGCATGTCAAAACTCAGAAAAAAATGTTGTTATATTGGGAATTTATTTCCTAAAAATGATATAGCTATGTGCTTAGATTGGTATACCTTTACTTCCACATAAATATATGCACCTTCCCAACAGTTTTACTATACTGAACATATAAATCTATGTCTACACCTCATATAATATTTACAAGAAAATTGAATGGGGAAGTCATATATAATGCATTAATATGCATGTACTAGATGGTACAATGTTAGCTATATAACAACTTAAAGCTTTTTAATTCAACAAAGATGGCATTATTTTGACTCATGTAAAGATTACAAAAGTTAGACTGATCTCAGTCATCTCAATAGCAACAAAGAAAGACAGAAAACAATACTATATCCCCAAAATTCTGAGAGAAAATAATTCACTGTTGAGATTTGTGTTAATAATAAAGTTATCTTTCAAGAAAGATAGTAGTACAAAATCATACAAGCAAAAATCAGAAAACACAACATCAACATATCAGCACTGAAGAAACTTCTAAAAAGTGTACTTCACAATGCACAAAATAGTCCCCAAAAGATGGTCAGAAGCCAGGTGTGTTGGTGCATACCTGTACTCGCAGCACTTAGGAGGCAGAAAGAGGAGGACTACAGGTTTGAGGCCAGCAAGTGGTATTTTATTGAGACCATTTCAAACTAAAAATGAAATAGGGCTGGAGGTAGCTGAGAGGTAGAATACCCCTGGGTTCAATCCCCAATACCACATGTGTTTGCACTCACTCATACATGTGCACACTTTGCAAAATTAAAAAGAAAAAATTGCAAAATTAAACAACATATCTTGATCTACAACCAAAATATATATCAAAGCTTGAGTACAGTCCCTTGCACGTGAGATGCTGTAGCCTACAACAGACAACTGCTTTCTCTAAGAATGAGAAAAGTTTTATAAAATACAGAAATCTTCTGCCTGAAGGCAGTAGAAAGCTTCTGCTACACAAGAACAGAAGGCAATAATATTCAAGTGAGGGGAAAATCTCAGAGAGGTGGGCTGTAAGCCACTTTGCACCAGGAAGTGTATGTGAATTCTGGAATCAAGTACGAGGTTCTGAATCTGGGTCTCCCACCAGAGGTGGGGAAAGACTAGTCTGTGAACCATATTTGTCTGACTGCATGTTTTTGTGGCCCATGAGATAAGAATTTTTTTTTACATTCTTAAGTGGTTGGGAATAATCAAAAGGAGAATGTTACTTCATTAAAATTGTATGATATTCAATTTTCAATGTCTATCAGTGAAGTTTTGCTAGGATACAGCGATACACATGTGTTAAACATTATCTGTGGCTGCTTCATGCGCCAGCTGCAGAGTTCAGTAGTTATGACAGGGACTGTACAGAACAATAATTGTAATGTCTGTGGGAGGAAAATTAAACATGCATAACAATATTAGCGCACAAGGTGGGCTTAAAGCAAATGCAGTTAAAGCATCTCAAGGTTTCCACGTTACTGGGGAAGTTGTTAAATAATAATTTGTATTATGCTCCAGTAATTGAGGCATACCTATTTAATTTCAAATAAAACAATTAAAAAGATAAAAATGCATAGGTGAAAAATTAGGAGAGATGGAAAAAGTGAAATGAAAGTATTTGCTATGGAAGTAAAGAATGGAAAGGAAACAAAGTATGAACTACAGGGATCAAATAGAAACAAATGACCAGATTGTAAATATAAACTCAAGGACATCAATAGTTACACTAAATATAAAAGTACTAAATATCCCAAGTTAAAAACTAGTTTTGTCAGAGTACATAAAAAATTAACAAAATGTAAATAATGAGAAAACAAGTGAAATCTCTATTATACATATAAGAGATACATCTTGAATATAGAGGAGTAACCAATAATTACTTTGATAGTGGCATTTTGTAATGATAAAGGAGTTAATCCAGTGGATATACACTATAATTGGATATCTTTATGCAAATAATCACAAATATCTGATATATGTAGAACAAATAATTGGCAATTGAAATTGGAAGTAAATATATAATTATAATGGAAGTTTAAAAAAAATTCTCTCATTAATAATAGAAAAAGCAGATTTAAAAAAAAGAAAAGACACAGCCAGGCATGGGGTTTGTGCCTGTATTCCTAGTACTTGGGAGGCTGAGACCGGAGGATCACAGGTTTGAGGAAAGCAACTTAGTGAGACTGTCAGCAACTTAGCCAGACCCTGTTTCAAAACAAAAAATAAAACGGGTTGGGGATGTAACTCAGAGGTGGAATGCCTCTGGGTTCAAACCCTAGTACCACCAAAAAATAAAAAAAAGAAAGCAAAGACACAGGGTATCTAAAAACAATTATATAGTAATGTATATGTAATTAACATATACGGAATACAAAAAATCTTACAATGACAGAATAGACCCAAAATAGTATTTTTTTCTTTGTCTTTCCAATTCCTACTTCAGAATATCTAAATTGCTGGTCATGGGTGCATACCTGTAATCCCAATACTTGGGAGTCTGAGACAGGAGGATTGCAGGTTTGAGGACAACCTCAGCAACTTAGCAAGACTCTCAGCAACATAGGGAGACCCTGTTTCAAAAAGACGGGTCTGGGGATTCAGCTAGGAGGTAGAATGCCCCTGGGTTCAATCCCCAGTGCAAAAGAAAATAAAAATCCTAAATCAAGTTGGAAAGCATAAAAAACATTTTTTTCTTTTGCTTACAGTGAATTTTTTCCTAAGGACATACTTAGACAGAATGTCTATTAAAGGCACTCACAAAACATAATTTGTAATCTCTTATCACAAGGAACATTTCCATTTGCATTTAAACAGCTAAAGTAAAAAGGTGAACCCATGCCCCCAAATCAAGCTTGTGCAAAAACAAGCACTCTGCTGTTTCTGGCCCCATTACTGTGGTTTAAGCCAGGTACAACAATAGCTCAATAAATAGATGATTCAGTTCATAGTTCTCCATCATTGCTTATTGTGATTTGTTTAATAAAATTTAAATTACAAGCAGACTCCAAGTCCATGTAATATTGGGTTAAAATCCTGGTCATTCTGACCAATATGAACTTAAATGCAATTTTTCTGTGATATTTGTGATTTTCTGATTTTGGTTGGGCTACCTGACATCACCACAGAAGGGAAATAATGATGTTTGTATCATAAGGTCATGATGAAAATTACAAAATGCTCATCAGAGTGCTTGGTATTTATAAATACAGACAAAAGTGTGGCTGCTCTTCTTCTCATCACCTCTGGACTTCACTATTCTCATATTATCTCTCCACAGTAATGCATCTTGGGGAGGGGCTTAGGCAAAAGTAACCAGGGATGGTGGACATCATTTTGAAAAATAAAACCAACAAAAGCATTCCACTAGAATTGAGAAATGAAACAATAAGTAGTTTTAATGATAAGCTGGGCATGGTGGGGCACACCTGTAATCCTGGTTGTTGGGAGGCTGGGACAGGAAGATTGCAGGTTTGAGGCCAGTCTCAGCAGTTTTGCAAGATCCAGTTTCAAAATAAAAAATCCAAAGGGCTTGGGGTGTAGTGTCATTCAGAGGTAAAATACCCCTAGGTTTAACACCCAGTAACACACACACACACACACACACACACACACACACACACACACAGAGTTATAATTATGCCTAATTTAAGCATAATTACAAAAGTAGAACACATCATGAAGTCATCAGCTATGTTAAAATTTAATTCATATTGACTCTCCAGATTGAACATAGGAAAGGAATGTTATTCTTCGAAAAGTATACCATGTCCTCTTTAGTTAATTTTTACATGGCTTAGTGTATTAATGGATAGGCAACATTTGGCCTCAGGCCCTCCTTTATCAATGTTGTCATTATTGACCAATCTCCCTTCTAATTAACATGTTTTTTATCTCATATGAATAAATTACTTCAAT
The DNA here is from genome assembly GCA_004027185.1 of Glis glis. Taxonomy (NCBI): domain Eukaryota; kingdom Metazoa; phylum Chordata; class Mammalia; order Rodentia; family Gliridae; genus Glis; species Glis glis. Next base: position 19,441 of record PVJS01011634.1, on the reverse strand, counting down.
CAAATTAAGATAGTCTCATGGATATGCAGATATAGAAACCATTGCTTACTTTCAGTAAGAAAATTTATGTCTTCTTATCAATAATATAAATAATTGTTTAAATATCAGAAAACAACATCTGACCTTTATTTCCAAGTTCTTTTTTTCAGATTTTTTCAGAGTTTTATTTTGGATTAGTGAAGTATTTTGTTTGTTCATTTTGTGTGTGTGTGTGTGTGTGTGTGTGTGTGTGTGTGGTACTGGAGATTGAACCCAGGGGCATTCTATCTCTGAGCTATACCCACAGTCCTTTGCATTTTTATTACTTGTTTATTTATTATTTACTTATGCATTGTAATCATACATCTTGATGAAGTTCAGGTGATAGAGGCATACATGAACACAGCACTCTTTGAGCCCTCCCCCAGTTCCCACCCTATTCCCTCCCCTTCCCTTCCTTCCTGTGCTTAGCACAGTGATTGATTTTGATAAGTTTGTGTATGTACATCATATCCATTGAGGTGTTTCCCTCTTCCCCCACTTATTTATTTTGAAGCAGGGTCTTGCCAAGTTGCTGAGGGCCTCACTGAGTTTCTAATGCTGGCTGAAAACGTGTGATCCTCCTGTCTCAGCCTTCCAAGTATTGGGATTACAGGTGTGTGCCACTGTGCCTGGCTTGTTTGTTTGTTTTTTAGTATATCCAAGTTCTTGGAGGTAGAACATCTTATGTACACATCCATATATCCCTAAAATCTCAACCTTCTTTTCAGAAATGGGCATTCAATCAAAGATATGGCAATTTTTTAAATGAAATTACTGATTAGACATTTATTCCAAAGTTTAAAAAGTTAACCAACATTTCATCAAGTTCATTGTAGAGTGTAGAGAGTATAAAATATACAGAGAGTCAATTTTCTCTCGATGCTTACCTATTGTATCTCCATGTCTATCTTACTTTTTGGACCAACACTCTGGATAACTCCCAGCAGAATCCTCTGATCACATGTCTCCACCACTTGACTGTGAGTTACATGAGGCTAGTGACCAATCTCATATAAATATTTGTACCTCCAACCTAAAACATCATGAACAAGGAAAATGGGTTTGAAAAAACATTTTAAGTGGAAGTTTTTATGAGACAGATTAAAGTATATTGTCACCTCTATCAATTTTTTTACATTTAAGTAATATTTACTATTTCATAACACTATTTAAAAGAAAAAATTCTATGTCTCACTTTCTTTTTTTTCCCCACTTCTCATTCTCACCCTTCACATCACTGGAGAAGCAATTAGGAACTAGGCTATTAAAAATTCAGTGGTGTTTCCTGAAGCTATTGGAGGAAGGTGGGTGTAAGGCTGAAACTTTCATCAACCAGCTAATTTTACCTCCTATCATAGGGTACTTAGTAATTCTTCACCAAGCTAAAACGGGGGTGGGGGGCAAGCTAAAAAACGGGGAAGGACAAGCTAAAAATAGGTAGGGCAGCATCATGAGCTATACTGTGCACTTTGCTGTTAACAGTAAATTATTGACCAGTTCACTTTTCCTTACAGAATAGCAATAATATTTAAAAATCATTCTTTCAAAATTTTTCATGAGAAAATAATTCTTCAACATAGGAAACCTAAGCTAAATGCAGATAATTTCCACAAGGACCTTCAGTGTTCCCTACATTGGGACCACAATAAAACAGGGACAGTGCTACAATTTTAATTTGGTACATACTCATTTTCAAATAAATATACCTGTAAAATGGAAGTGATTATAATGATACCTACCTCACAAGATAGTTTTAAAGATCAAATAATATAATAAGAAATGTATTTTGTAAAATAGAAAGTGTCAGAGAATAGTAATTATCATCAGCAGTATCTTTATTGTTAGTACCATAATTATATATGTGAAGTAAGTAACCTGCCATCTAAATGTTATAGTTTAAAGACAACTTGAAGACATAGTGATAAGATGAACTGCCCTGATAGCGTGTGAATACTTATTATTAATGTGCTATCCATTTAGAAACAAACAAACAGAGCCGTGGGAAGAAGATGAATTCATTATTAATTCACAAGCTAGTGTGAATTATTCACATGCTAATATGAATTAATTACATCAGACTATTTTGATTCTAACTACTGTTGGAAATAACCTCTCTAAAGTGTAGGAGAAAAAGAGAAGAGACAATTTTAAGTCATGGAGTAGTTTAGGGGAAGCATATTGTTAGTGTAACATAAGAGCAACCTGTGTAAGTAAAAGAAACTGCAACATAAAGTACATAAAGTAATACAAGAAAAAAGACAACATTAACCAAACTTGTATCATCTTGTAAAGGTATGACTGGCCAAGTGTCAAAGAAAGAAGCAACTAAGCTAGGAGAGAATCATCACTATGTGGCAAAGAAGCATATACTTAAATCCTTAGTTTACCCAAGTAAGGGAGGCTGAAGTTATGACCCTGAGACTCCACTACCAGCACAAACTCTGCACTAGATAAGCAGGATTATTTTCTCACAATGCTTGGCTCATAAGTGAAGGGTAAAGGAAGATATGATTGAGAATAATGCAAACAAGAACTAGGCGTGGTGGAGCACAACTGTAATCCCAGTGCCTGAGAGGCTGAGCCAGGAGGATCACAGGTTCGAGACCAGCTTTGGCACCTTAGTGAGACCCTCAGCAACCTAGTGAGACCCTGTTTTAAAACAAACCAAAAAAATTACAAAAAGGTCTAGGGGTGTAGCTCAGAGGTAAAATGCCCCTTAGTTCAATCCCTAGTACTAAAAAAAGAAAAATTAAAATTAAAAAGAGTACTGCCAAGAAGAGGAAATAGATTGTTTTAGCTATCTACACAGCTTTGTTTGTAAACTTTGTAAAAACATAGGTCATAGGATTAAATAATATTTTTTATTATTAACTGAAGATCAGCTGTTAGTACCACTTTTTGCCTTGTTTTTCAGACCACACTGAAAAGAACTTATTGGGTGCAAATGAGAGTTTTTGGCACTACACCTAAAGAGAGACATCAACAGATATAAATTAATCCATAAAAGAATATTTTTGTAATAAGAGAACTGAAAAAACTATGCTATATAAAGACCATTTCAAGAACCTTCCAGTATATAAATAGCGTGGGGGTAAAAGTCATGGGGAAGGCAGATGCAGGGATGACTGTGTATGCATCATTCCTGTTTGAACTGTTACATTCCTTTGTTTTTTTATTTAAAATAATCTCCCAGTTAAACATTGCTTTAGTTAAACATTGCTTTTCCTAACTTGGTTCAAGTTAGGAAATAGAAAGCAAAAAACAAATAAAGAAGCATACCTCATATAAGCTTGTTTGTCATTGGATATCTAGCTGTGATGTTTCTTTGCTTTGTAATATTTAGGCTTAGGAAGATAGTATACATAAGAGTGCCTTAGTAGGGAGCCAATAACTGAAAAATACTTTTCTCTCAAATGACCCTCTCTCTATATATATTAAGTTATTCAAAGGTTGTAGAGCCAGGAAGGGTACTTGACATACAAAGTATTTTTCTTTTATTTTCTGAAATATAAATATGACAGATTATTCTGAATATTATGCATACTTTGTCCATAGCCAAACTTGATCTAATCACTACTGAACAGTGAGACAGTAAGGGACATTTATCTTCTTTCTCAAATCTTAGATGATGTCATCTAAATGCTACTTAATATTTCTTACACAAAACAATGTTCAGCAAGTTCATTTCGCATCTTGATTTCAGTAAATCTGTAATTTATTCATGTTATTTTCTTCTTGAGGTCCAGGGCATTGAACCCAAGGCTTCATGCTTGCATGCCATGCAAACCTTCTACCAAGCCCAGTTTATTCATATAAACTTATATGTATTCTCTCATTAGGTAATTAGAACTACATTTTAAGTGATTTTTAATATACTTTGGAAAAAATCTACTATAACTTAAAAATCAATAAATTTTACCTTCATATAATAATTTTCATACTGTGACTACAGAAAATTGATATATTCAACATTTGGTTTTCATGCTTTAATCTAGATTCTAAACTCCTAAAAGATAGGGTCTATTTATTTCTTGCTCTGTTTATCCTTGAATCAACACTGCATCAACTAAATAATTATGTCTTAACAATGAAAAGAGAAACTGGGCTTGGTGGTTTAAGCCTGTAACCCCTGCAACTTGGGAGGCTGAGGCAGGAGGATTGCAAGTTCGAGACCAGCCTTGGAACATTAGTGAAACCTATCCTGTCTCCAAAAATAAAAAAAAAATACAAAGGGTTAAGGATATAGCTCAGTGGTAGAGTACCCCTGGGCTTAATCCCCAGTACCACAAGAAAAAAATTAAAACAGAAGTTTTCAACAAATAATTCTCCATCATGAAAGGTATTGTCCTAGGCGGTGGTGAGCTCTTCACAAGAGGAGATGATAAGATGCATTGGCAGCACTTCTCAAAGGTGTCTGAAGGAAGGAATCAAACACTGAGGGGGAGCTTAGGGTGCATGTACTTGCAGTCCTTTTCAGCCTTATGATTTTATGGATCTATGTGACACCTAGAGACATGTTCATTATTTTTTAAATTTTTCCAATGCTCTACCCAGTGAAAATATGGACCATTTCATCATCCAGAATCCTATCTAGAAGGTCTGAATGGATATATATGAATATGCTTCTGTATTTTATAAAGAAACTATCTGGTTAAAGACAAAAATTAATTATTTAATGCAAAATTTCAAGTAGGGGGTAGGAAGAAAGATTCCAGTAGACTGAGTTTTCCTAATGTAATTTTAATAGCTGTGTTTACAATCATATTTCAACACCCAATTTCCAAATGTAAATGTAACATATAATTAATTTCACAAAAAGCATGTTTATTTTTAATTGAAATAATTTGTACCCTCTGTAATTTTGCCAGGAAGCTCAACATGCATATACTTAAACATGTCAGAGGTGAATAGCTACACATTATGTATTCATGAGTATTGCATGCCTGTGTTGGTGACACTAGTGTTGTACAGAATGTACAGTGTAACTCAGAAAGACATTTGCATTGTAGTGGATTACCCTACAGATTACCAAAAAAAGATATAACAATCTCATGCCAATCAATGTGGGGGAGTGGGGAGATGATTATTTTTATTCCATCTTTAAAATGTGAGTTTCCTTTCATTAATCTTGAAAAACAAATGCACTTAATCTGAGTTGAATGCAGAGCTCATTACATTTATATGAATGGCAAATGCTTGAATAGGAATCATTCACAAATAGGCAGTCAAATGTTACCTTATTTGAGCCAGGTGTGGTGGTGCATACCTGTAATCTCAGTACATGGGAAGATGAAATAGGAGAATTGCAGGCCTTGGCAATTTACTGAGACTCTCAGCAATCTAGTGAGACCCTGTTTCAAAACAAACAATGAGAGAAGGCTGGGGTTGTAGCTCAGAGGTATAATGCCCCTGGGTTCAATGTCCAGTACACACACACACACACACACACACACACACACACTCACACACATGACAGACCTGAGTTTATGCATATATAACCTTATTTGAAACTCTCAACAAATCTGTGGTTGCTTGGTCAAGTATCATTACATCCACTTTAGAGATAAGAAATGTGTGGATTAAGAAGTTGTGCTTTTCCTCAAGGTCACACTGATGATTATTAACAAAGCCAGTACATGGATTCAAAATCTGTGCACCATCTATCATAGTGTCTGGTAAAGAACAGAAACTCGATGAATATGTGTTGAATACATTTAGAGGGATAATTTGGTCCCAAGGTAGAGCAGTCTGACCACTGTGCACCGCACTGTGTTACAATGTCTTTGTGCATAGCGTGTCAGTGTTGTCCTCTGAAAGACATCATTTGGAAGAGCTGATGACTTCAGCTTTGGGTAATCAGGTAATAGAAGTGTCTGACTATGAATCCAAACAGTGATAATTTCAAATATATTTGCTGCTTCCGTAACCAGTTAGTTATCATTGTTAAGTGAGGTTGTAGAGGCTCCTGCAGCAAAGATTTTTTGACGTTTCATTAAAAATAATAATCAAGGCCGGGCGTGGTGGCACACGCTTGTAATCCCAGTACTTTGGGAGGCGGAGAACGGAGGATGTAGGTTCGCGGCCAGCCTCAGCTCTCTCTCTCTCTCTCTCCCTGTCTCTCTCCCTCTCTCCCTGTCTCTCTCTCTCTCTCTCTCTCTCTCTCTCTTTCTCTCTCTCTCTCTCTCCTTAGTGAGGCCCTCTGAAACTTCGTGAGACCCGGTTTCAAAATAAAGTATAAAAAAATAGGGCCAGGGGCGTAGCGCGGAGGTAGAACGCCCCTGCGTTCAATCCCCGGTACCGCAAAAAAAAAATAATAATCATATTGTGCTAAATTCTGCCATTCTGTCTTCTTCTGTCCATTACATAGATACTATGAGAAAGTCAGTAGAAGGCCAACAGATGTCAGTGTGGAAAAGTAAGAGAAACGATGACTACCACATCCCAATGCTTGTTAGCACAGAACCACAATGGTTCACTTTCATGATTTTTAGCAAAGGGTCTCTTAGGTCACCCCTGTACTGGCATATTAAATTAATTTCTGCCAAATGAGAGCATCCATACACAAGTCATGGTTTATTTTGTGTAGATACAAATATAAATCTCAATAGAGAGATGCTGGAATGCAATGTGAGCAGAGAGCATGGAGGTCGGCTGACCCCAAACCTGCAGAGGCTGCCCTAGAAGCTGAGCCTCAGAGGTCTGCTGCAGTGGCATGGTCCTGTGCTCCTGGATGTTCCAGCTCTCTGATTCTGCCCTACAGTTTTATCTTTTGAATTCTTTCTAACCTGAATCTTATCATCATTCCCTTTCCCCCAGGGTTAGGGTCAGCTTAGGGCCAGAATGATAGGATTTAGAAACAGCTACATCAACTAGTGGGTTTTCAGGAACAGCTGGAGGAAGACACAAATCAAGAGACAAGGAGCGATTGTATGACCAGAGACGTGCAGGCTGGCACCTTAGAATCAGCATCAGTCCTTGCATCTTGGTCTTCTGTGAAGTGTTCCCTTCAGCTTTGCTCTGGGCTAAGGGCTCTTTCCTAAGTTCTAACAGCATCCTGTGTTTAAGTCTGCACTGACAATTCCTTAAAGTGATGAAAAGACAGACCTGAGTTTAAATCCAGCTGCCCCACTAACCTTGATGCTCTGGGAGATTTCTTAAATATTCTAAGCCTTATTCTTCTGCCTTGGTAAATTAGAAATAATGATATTTTACTCATATAATGATTGAATTATTAATTAAAAATATTAATATTATAATATTTACAAGAACATTAAGATATGAGTTCTGTAATGCTTATAGAGTGTTTATTTGGTATATTTACTGTAAATAGTGATATTCATTTATAATATTTATAACAAATTTATAATAGATGACAGATACTATTTTTATTATTTATAGAAACTGACAAGTTGGGCGTGGTGGTGCACGCTTGTAATCCCAGTACTTGGAAGGCTGAGGCAGTAGGATTGCAGGTTTGTGGCCAGCCTCAGCAATTTGTGAGGCTCTCAGTAACTTAGTGAGATGCTGTTTCAAAATAAAGAATTAAAAATCAGTAACTTAGTGAGATGCTGTTTCAAAATAAAGAATTAAAAATCAGGTGGGGGTGGAGCTCAGAGGTAGAATGCCCCTGGGTTCAATCCCTTGTACTTCAAAAAAAAAAAAAAAGAAAGAAACTGGCAAACTTCACCAAACTAGTTTTCTTCTGCCCCAGGATACAGAGCAGGACCATTCCCCTCTTATGATAGGCTGAGTTGTAGCCCTGAGAGATACCTAAGTCTTAATCCCCAGGCTCTGTGAATATGCTATTTTATATGATAAAGGGGATTTAGCAGATGTGATTAAGTTAAGGATCAAGCTGGGGAAATTATTTCTTATGTTTCACTTGGGCCCAATGTACTCACAGGGGTCCTTATGAGAGCGAAGCAGAAGAATACAAATGGTAGTAGAAGACAGGACCATAGAAGCCAGAGGTTGGAGTGATGACAGAAAGGGATCACAAGTCAAGGGATGCAGAAGCTGAAAAAAGAAAAGTAACAGCTTCTTTTTTTATGGTCTTGATTTTTCCCCAATGAAACTTACTTCAGACTTCTGACTTTCAGAACTGTAAGAGAATAAATTTCTATTCTGTTAAGCCACTATATTTGTGCTCATTTGTTATAATGGCAATAGGGAAATAACATGCATAGGTAACTTAGAGATAGGCAGGGCCACATGAGTACGATCTGACCACAGAACGTGAGTAAAATGAACACACCTAACAACAGATCTGGCCCATAAAAATCTCTCGCACACAACTCTACTCTCTTTCTTATTCTGTCCATCAAGTAGAAGCCAAAACTTAGAGGTCCTCAGAGGTGAGAGAGTTGTAAAAAGGAAGGCACCTTGGCCCTCAATCAACATATGAAAGACCATCTGTAACTTTACTGACATGATGCCGTGTTACCATGAGAAATATTCAGGAGAGAAGAGTATGCCTTTTGTATTCCTAGTGGTTAACTGTATGCTTGGTGCACAGGAAGCACATACTGATTACTAAAATTAAATGATGACTAAAATTAACAATATTATTTTAAAATGAATTGGAGCCAATGTAAAGCTATATCATAGGAGGGAGATAGGAGGTCAGAAATAAAAATAGCAAGGGCTGAGTAGAAAGTAGAGGGCAAGGTGGATACAATTTTTCAAGACGTAAGCTGAGAATAGGGTCAGGATTGGGGGTTAAGTCATAATGGAGCCTGTGGCCTATGGCCCAGAAGCTCATTTACATATGGAGAGCCAGAACAGTCATCCAATGCATGATGAGTGACCACTGCAAAGAAGAAATGAGGGGAGGTCTTATGAACTAGATGCTTCTGTTCAAAATCAATACAGAAACTAGTTTGAATCACTCTTATCAATCTCTTGGTCAGAAACCACTTCATCTCGCCTATTTTTATTTTTCTCACATGCTATTTCAATAGTGTGAGAATAAGTAAGTCCAGGCATTACTTTCTGCCCTGGTTCACATGGGAAAGCAATATAAAAACGTTCACGCTGGAATGACAACAATATTTCTCCCCACCATAATCAAACAAAATAAGGCAATTATCAGCTGAAAGAAATTTACTACCCCAAGTAGGGTCTGCTTTTCACAGGGAACATTTGCTTTCCTATTTTCAGTCCACCTAAGTTCTGCGTTATTTGAAGAGAAACCCAATTATTTTTAACCTAACTGCTTTGATCTGGAACAAAGTTTTGCTTTTATCGCACAGTTCTCAGGCCTTGCAATAGTCAAGATCATTGTCATTTCAGTCCCAAGATATGGTCTCTTTCTCAGTGATGCATAAAAGGATTTTCCTCCCTTCAAATGATAATTAAATTAAAAGCAAAGTGGGAAAGAAGGCTTTGAACTGCTCTGGTGAGAAAGGTCACTCACTGATCAGCAATCTGTTAGCACAGCTGTGTTGAGGAGAGACTTTCCAGCCATGTCGTCCACAAGTGGTTCTTCATATCCAGTGAAAAGGCGTTGGTTTTGCTCCTTTTACATGATTTTGTTAGTGACACTCAGGACCCAGCTAACATATAAGCATCTGGAGAGCTTTGTAGAGACTTAGGTGAAACACCAAATGAAATTATCGAGAAAATCCACAAGAGGAAAGCACCATTTAATCCACTATCAGAAAAACAAACAAACAAACAAATAAATACCAGTGGCAGTGGGGGTGATTTTTGTCCTTTCTGTTAAAAGTGCCATGCATCATATTGCTCATATCTTTGATCGTGGTAACCCTAGAAAGGAAGAAGTTGCCTGAGTTGGTTGTTTAGTGTTATTCCTATAAATTACGCATATTTGATTTATTTTTATATTCCAATCCAAACCAAACATCTATTTGACCAAGAGATTTAGCAAGAAAAAATTATGTACCAAGGGCAGAAAGGAATGGGCACTTCTTTCCTCAAATTGTAGGATGCTATTACAGTTGGTTTCAGACAGATAACAATCTAAGTTTAACTATTAGCAAGTTTTGCCTGGAAATTGCTCTTCTGTCGCTGGGGAATTGGAAGATAATGGACTTTGCTAAAGTTTCTAGGATGAAAATTTACCCATTGGAGAGTGTCAGGCTGAAACATGTCTCTAATAATTTCCTTTAAATTCCAACAGTAAAAAGAATGGAGGAAACATAGTGTAGGGATGGGAAATTATTGTTTTAGTCTCTTTCACATATGCATATCATGTTGTCATTTATTTCTTTTAACAAATGCAAATGACCTCATTAAATCTGCTGTAGAAAAAAATGAGGATTCAGATTCTCATGGAGTTCACTGTCACAGGTGTTTGATAATTAGTAAAAATAAGAATAGTAGCACACAGAGTGATGCCTACATAGTAATGAATAATCAATTTCATATTGCTTAAAATAGAGAAGGATGTATCTAAGAAAATACAGTGACTTTCAGGTATTTTTCTAAGTCTTTTAAATTTATTTCCTTATTTAATCCTCACAACAATAATTTGAGATAATTATTACTATTAAGATAAATTTATATGCTTATCACAGGAGAAAGTCTAAACTTCATAACTCTAATTCAATAGGGAGAAATGACATTTTAGTGTTTCCTGATCATCCCTGAAAAATTTTCCTAACTTCAAATCTTTCCAGAAACTCAACTACTTTCTTACCAGGGATATGACATGTGTTTGCCTCACACAATTTCTGCACACAATCTAAATATTTTAATATGGCATTATTATATGGTATGTTACAAGAAACATTAAATAATATTTATTGATCATAATTTAAGTGAGAATTGATCCAAATGTGGTGCTACCAATGCAAATAATACTGAAAAAGCCCCAAAGAGATAGTTGCAAAAGTTCACAAATCTATATAGCTAATGGAAGTTAGAGCACTGTACAATCACACCCAGATCTCAACCTGGTGATCCTAACAGTCCATTAGTTATCAATAACACTACATAATAATATGTTACAAATACTTCTAGGAATGTTACATTTTAATATATGTCAAAGAATTTTATGTGTACCTAAAACATAATGAAATAACAATGGTAATAGAAATAGCAGTCATTTATAGCAACCTCCTGCTAGACATGGTTAGCAGTCACCTTCTATTTCTATTTCAATCCTTAGAGCAATCTTGAAAGGGAGGAATTATTTTTCTAAAAGTGGGATTTATTTCTCCATTTATTAATGTATTCAACAAATATATATAATGTTCACCTGTTATTTGCAGACACTTCTCCAGATAGTTGAGTTTCAATGTCAAATGACAACAACAAATAATCCTTAGCCTCATAAATAAATAAACACACAAATGGGGGACAAGTAGTCATAATCCAATGAAAAATTTCCATGAGAAGGAACACAAAGTAAGGATGGGAACGGGTTCTATTTTAAATGTGATGTTCAAAATGATCTTAGCAATATGAAGGATAAAACAAATATATTGAAGAAGGTAATTCCAGGTAGAAAGAATAGCAGTGCCAAACTTCCTGAAGTGAGAATGAATTTGGCATTGTCCAGAAGCATTAAAAATGCTAAGTTGGCCTGGTGTGGTGGTGCATGCCTAAAATCCCAGTACTTGAGAGGCTGAGACAGGAGAATTGCAGATTTGGAGCCAGCTTCAGCAATTTAGTAAGGCTATCAGCAGCCTACCAAGACCCTGTTTCAAAATAAAAGATAAAATAGGACTTGCAATATAGCTCAGAGATAGAATGCCTCTGGGTTCAATCCCCAGAATAAAAAAAAATGCTAAATTGTCTGGAACGGAGAGGTCATGGCAAACTGTGGAAAGAGAGGAAGACAGAGAGGGAAGGGCCAGATGATAGTGTAGTGTTTGCTAGGCACTCATGAAGAAGATGGAGTTTTAATTTCAGCCACAGAAAGAATTTCATCAAAGAAATTTTGGGGTGTAATTTTTAAGTTTAGCAATTCACTATGGCTTTGGAGTGACAAAGAAATAAATTTTGGGGAAATACATTGTAAGGCAACATTAGTGAAAACAAGAAGACCAGGTAGGAGACTGTGGCCCAGGTAAGAGAAAACAGTGCCTTTGCCTGGAGTTCCTGTCTGTGGAGTTTATGAGAAAAGGTGAAGTTCAAGATACCTATTAAATATTCAGTGTGAAGGACTGTGATAAGGATTAAATGTGTCATAAAGACACCAGTGACAGTCAGGCACAGTGCCAGGCACCTGTAATTCCAGTATTTAGAAGGCTGAGACAGGAGGATTGCAGGTTCAAGTCCAGTGCACAGTACCTTAGAGATAGTCTGTTTCAAAATTTGAAAAAGAAAGGAATGGATGTGTAGCTCAGATATAGAACATCCCTATACTCAATCCCCATTACCACACAAAAATAAAAAATAAAAAAGTAAATGATTACTGACAATTTGTAGGCAATGACAAGTATGCAATTCGTGATCATATTAATTCATATGCATCAGACAAAGCAAAAGAAAGAGGGAAAAATGAGTACAAAAAATCAAAAAATTAAGTACCTGTGGAACATGTCCCAGAACTAGCTGAGGTTAGACCTGGACACAGCCTGATCTAGTTCCAAAACCTACCTTCTTTATACTCACTATACTATATCCTGAAAATAGGAAAATTGTTCATCTGCTTCTTCAAAGTAACTGAAAATTCACTGCTGAGCATGGTCACTTTCTGGGTCTGTGGTAGACCCACTGTACTATTTCTCAGTAGTATGGGAATTCTTAGGGAAACATTCCCCTTTGAACATTTGACAAGGGGATGTAGATTAAAATAAGTAGAAACTAGATAAAATTGCATTTAATTGCTAAGAAGATATTGACACCAAAAATTTCGATGCTATTTATAGTTTAGGTTCTGTAGGATACCTAGGAAATAATGTGCAAAACCATTTTCAATTACCTTGGTTTCTTAGCATGCACTCTCAAAGCATACTTGCAATAGTTCCTTCAAAAGCATATTTTCTCCCCCAGGAGCAGTAGAGCAGGTATCAAAAAGAATGAAGTAACACAATCAAAGCAACACTTTGAAAAAAAATGTGGTAGCTAGCTACAACCTGTGGCTTAACTGCACATCTCAGAATCCTTTTAGGAGCTCATGCAAACAGAGACGAATCCCAAAGTTCAGTTAAATGGGAAGCATTTGCCCTAGCTACTCCTGAGGGTTTCACCGTTGACAGCATAGACCTAGGTCAGTGCAAAACCTCCTGGAATTTGTTCAGCATTCTTAGCATGAAGGCGGTATTGATGGAACAGAAGTTACCTACTGGCATGGCAGCATTTATCCATTATCCATGAAAGGTACTGTCAGATGCCCTGAGGCTTTACAGAGAAGTAAAACCATATGCTCACTGCTGCTAGGGTGACTGTGGAAAGCCGTAGCCCTTGAGCCATACTGATGATGTTAGCTGGATAAAATGATGGCACCATAAGGTCTTTCTTTGTGAATTTTAATAAGTTAAATGTTCAGAAACATAAGGTTATGCACCCCCTAAGACTCCAGCCTCACTAATCTATTTATGTTTCCCAGCATTGTTGGAAAGTGCTATCAGGTGGGGGTAGATGTGCCTCTTGAAAGCTGAGGTAACAGATGATTTTCATGGTCTTTACCCTGACATTTATTTGCTGGTAATAAGACAGTGTTCAGGCTAGGTGATGCTCCAGCATCTCGGCAGATGGTAGAAATTTACAGAAGAATAAACAGGGCTTTTTCAGCAGCTGGGTTTTAAATAAAAGACTGTACCTGGATAGGCTTTTGAGGGCAGACAGATCTACATTCAAACCAAAGCTCTTCCTCTTAATAGCTGCAAGACTTTGGGCAAGTTATCCAACCTCTCTATTTTCATTTTATCATCAGAGACATGTAACTAATAATATCTATCTCTTATGGTTATTGTAAGGATTAAATAAAATAATGTGGGTGACACACTTAGCACAGTGTTGAAAATATAACAAGTACTAGCTAACTCTCCCAAGTCTGTCAACCATGAAGGTTTTCTAACTGTGTGGTGGACTTCAACGTCTGTTTAAAACAGATGTATATAAAAGCTGTGATGTGTCTGTAAACCACTGAAATGTTTGATGCTTATTTATTTACATTTTTCTCATAATAACATCTTGTTAAAACATGCCATTTAAATCTCCTAAAATAATAAAGGTCATCAGACTGTAGGGACCAGGAAGAGCACCTCAATGTTCTGTTGGATCTGGCACATAGCAGAACGTCTGGGACTGTGACCTATCATTCTAAGAGACAGTGCCGCAAGCAGATTGAGGATTATAAATAGCTGCCCCAGCTCCAGCTGTATGGAAAGGGAACAACAGGGGAGACTGCTGGGGGTGCAGAATCAATGGGTGATAGTAAGGACGGCAAGTTGCACAGAAATAGTTCCTTGAAATGGCCAGTGCTTGTTCATGAAAACATCCCTTTATTGATCACCCAGTGTGCAACCCAACATTGTCATGAAAGACAGCACAGCTTAGTGTAAAGATGATGAGTGCTGTAGTCAGACACATCAGAATAGATCTCCAGGCTCTGTAATTGGGGCTTTATTTTCGTTGATGTGTTCAGGGAAAGCCCAAACACACGGAACTCGCTCCAACTCTATTAATTATGAATTGCCTACCGACAGGTCAGGCACATTTTTATGTAACTCAATAGTTTTGTTTCTTGCAGACACTGAGACACTGCACTCCTGAGAACAGTGACAGCATCTCCTGATTTGAGACTTTCTTACCTCTGGCAACACAGCAGAGGAATGTTGAGCTCTTAAGTCTATAAACTATAGGCTGGGAAACAAAAACACACGCTTGATCCTGCTGCTTCCTGAGCCAGGGTAAATCTGTACTGTTAGCATGGAATGTAGAATTTCTCATCATTCACTTAACTTTTTTTTTTTCGTGGTACCGGGGATTGAACCCAGGGGTGTTTTGCCTCCGAGCTACACCCCCGGCACTATTTTTTATACTTTATTTTGAAACCGGATCTCACGAAGTTGCGGAGGGCCTTACTAAGTAGCTGAGGCTGGCCGTGAACCCCGATCCTCCGGTCTCCGCCTACCAAGTACTGGGATTACACTTAACTTTTAATTTTCCTCTTCATACTAAATATGACACCCCTAACATGCAAACTTTCCATTCTCTCTGGAATGTTCCCTGTTTTCTTATGGAATGCACCTTTCCTTCTGTGGCTCACCATGTCTGCAGTGACCTTGCCTTCCCTCTTTCTCTGCTGAGGAGCTGCCTGATCATCTTTCACAACCGAAGCCCAGTCCCACTTTTCTTCCATGAACCTTCCAATCTAAAAAATACACTATTCCCTATTTTGGGCTTCCAAAGAATTTTGTGCACACTTCTAATGAAAATACAGGCTTTAAAAAAATTTCCCATTATTATTTCAACCATCAACCCTAATAAACAACCAGCTTCTACTCACCTAGTTATACTATCCACATCGATTTGACAGTAATAATATAGCAGGGCCTTTGCTAAGTATATTTTATTTTATTTATGTTACTAAGGATTGAATCCAGGAACATTCTACCTGTGAGCTACACTCCAGTCTTATATTATTTATCTTTTATTTTGAAGTAGAGTCTCACTAAGTTCTTGAGCCAGGTCTCAAATCTGCAATTCTCCTCTCTCAGCCTCCCCAATACTGGGATTATAGGTATGTGCCACCATTAAATGCTTCAGCTAAGCATTTTAAACACTGACTCTCAAACTCCTACAATAAACAAATAGGTTTAGACTTGTTTTCTATTTTGAAGATGAAGCAACTGAAGTTCAACGGGTTGTATGACTTTTTAGCTAAAAAAACAAAGTTTTTGTATTAGTCAAGTTTCTCCACAGAAGCAGAACCAATAGGAAGCATATAAATATATAGAAAAATATGTAGTATTAGGAATTAGTTCACACAATTATAGAGACTGAGAAGTCCCATGATCTTCAGTCTTGGGATGGGGGTGCCAGGATCCTGTACAAGTCCAAAGGTCAGAATCACTGATGTCAAGGACAGAAAAAGATTATAGCTCAAACAGAGAAAGAGTAGATTTGCTTTTCTTCTACTTTTTTATTTTGTTTAGTCCCTCGCCAATTTCAATGATGCCACCAACATCAGTGAGAGCAATCTTATTTACTCAGTCTTCTGACTCAAATGTTAATCTCTTTTGGAAATACATCCACAGACATGCTCAGAAACAAAATGTTACCAGCTACCTAGGCACCTCTTAGCTCAGTGAAGGAGACACATAAAATTAACCATCGTTGTTTCCCCCTCTCAGGTAAAAGGACACATTACCTGGGAAAGGATGTTCGAATCATCTCTCATTGATTTCCACTCATTCATTCTCTTTAGTTACAATGTTTTTGGTTATATTTCTGATCATATGATTACATTCCAATATATTTTAAGAGATGGTAGAGTACAGTGTTAGAATATATTATATAATGCATGCAGAACACTTAGTGGAATGTGGTAGGCTAGCTGTAAATAGTAGAGCCCTTTTTCTTCTTTGCAAATGCCATCTCTGAGCACAAACTATAATGACCAGTACATCCTACTTGGTTATAGAGAACAAAAATAAAATAATAAAATAAAATAAAATGGCACAGAGCAATGATATATATTCACTACAAAGTTTGTGCTCTGCACTTGGGGGGGTAGGAATTTCCCAATCCATGCCCTCAGACTTCCCCCACCCCATTCCTAGTCATACCCTTCAATGAAAAAAAATTTATATCAATCTTTTTCCAGTCCCCAACCTACATGACTAAGACCTGTTCAGTCTTTTCCTCAGTGAGTAGCTTGAAAGGTCTTGGCAAAATTGCATAGCCTCCTCTGTTAAGTAGAGTCGGCTCCTGAAAGAGCTCTCCTTATAAATTGTCTTGTCCATATGTTTCTGGAGGATGTGCCATCTGGGATTAGAGTGCTCATATTTTATGAAGCAGGAAAGCAAAAATATGTTCACAACTTAACAGTCCCAATCTGATGGAAAAGTGGAATTGAATTTATAGCAAATTTATGTCATCTCAATATGTGAACCCACTGTGTGCCAAACATCATATTAGACACTATCTGGAGCTGAAACAAATTAGAAGACATCATGTTTGCATTTTAGGAAGACAATCCAAATAGAGACTTAAAGTGAACTTGCATCTGTCACCATTGTGCAAAAAATAAATTTACAAAGAAATATCCTAACCGCAGGTTTCATCACTCATGCCAGTCCAGGAGATGGAGAGCAGCTGCAGGCATCTTTATGTTGAAAACAAATTTTTTCAAGATAAAAAGTGGTCATTAGAAGGTCTGCCATGGGCAAGCCTGTGGGGTGGCAAATATGCCCTGCTCTTATGTTCTCTGTTGCAGCTTAAGAAAAGCAATGGCTGCGTTAGAGGTATATTCACAAGCAATGGTGCTGACCTCACCCATCTCCACTAATTTAGAAGCATTTATTAAAAAACAACTAAGCTGAGTGTGGTGGTGCATGCCTGTAATCCCAGTACTTGGGAGGATGAGACAGGAGGATTGCAGGTTCCAGGACAGCCTCAGAAATGTAGTGAGATTCTTGGCAACCTAGTGAGACCCTGTTTCAAAATGAATATTAATTAATTCATTACATTATAAGAGGGCAATTTGATTATAGCCTCTTCTTATCAAATTAGAGATGGCATGACTTGAGAAATCCATTCATCTCTTTGAGTTTCTATTTCCTCTCCTCTTTCACCTATCTAATCAGGCTATTGTTAAGATCCTGTGAAGACTAGTGTATAAAGATATATGCAAGAGCTGCTCTACTTTAATCAACATTTAGTTGTTCAAGACATAATTACTATGTCATTACTGAAGGCCTAATTTTGTTTAGCATTTCCCTGATGCAAGATTTTGATAAAATTTAGTAAATTTTTCCCTGCTTACATCTATCTCTTTTATAAAACCCCCTTATTCAAATCTTACTATGTGGGGAAGAAATTAAGCATAAAACATAAAGGATTTGAATCACAGATTCAAAGCTTCATTAAGAAGTAGACTTTTTTAGCTGGGCGTGGTGGCGCACGCTTGTAATCCCAGTACTTTGGGAGGCGGAGACCGGAGGATCCGGGTTCAGGGCCAGCCTCAGCGCACATGCGTGTGCGCGATCGATCTCTCTCTCTCTCTCTCTCTCTCTCTCTCTCTCTCTCTGTGTCTCTCTCTGCCTCTCTCTCTCTCTCTCTCTACCTAGTGAGGCCCTCCACAACTTCGTGAGACCCGGTTTTTGGCCGGGGGCGTAGCGCGGAGGTAGAACGCGCCCCTGCGTTCAATCCCTGGTACCGCAAAAAAAAAAAAAAAAAAAAGTAGACTTTTTTCAGTATTCCAATTAATTAGAAATAAGCTATAAGTAAATGGAATTTTAGCCTTCACTACTTTGATACGTACGATATATTTACTTGGTAAATAGTAAAATATATTTACTAAAACCTATCTAAAAATAAGGAATTTATATTATTTGGCTTTTCAAATATATTATAAAATCCTATGTAATGTTTGCTTCATTATTGTATTCTATAAAATGCTGAAGTACATTTTTCAATCATGTGTAATCCAGAGCAGAATACAGAAAGCTGATAATTATGAATGATATATTAGTAGATTCTGAATTAATGAAGTTTTGGTGTCTATTATTTTATAAAGTTGGTATAATGGTATAAGTTGGAGAAACAAGGCCACCGAATCATTACTTTCTTTCTTTTTTTTTTTGCAGTACCAGGGATGGAACCCAGGGTAGTTCTACCTCTGAGCTACACCCCCAGCTCTATTTTTTATACTTTATTTTGAAACCGGGTCTCACAAAGTTGCAGAGGCCTCACTAAGTGGCTGAGGCTGGCTGCGAACTCGGATCCTCTGGTCTCCGTCTCCCAAGTACTGGGATTACAAGCATGTGTCACCATGCCCGGCGCCATTACTTTCTTTTTATTTAATATATGCAGTAAATTTCTTTCAAGATTTTCAGGACCTGGTCATGATGTATGATTTTCGTGATGTGGTTTTGAATGCGTGTTGCTAGTATTTTGTTTAGAAGTTTTGCGTCTAAGTTCATCAACGATATAGGTCTGTAGTTTTCTTTTCTTGAGCTGTCTTTATTTGGTTTTGGTATTAGTGTGATGTTGGCTTCATAGAATATGTTTGGGAGAGTCCCATTTCTTTCTATTTCACGGAATAGATTGAGGAGTATTGGGATTAGTTCTTCTGTAAATGCTTTATAAAATTCACCTGGGAAACCATCTGGACCTGGGCTTTTCTTTGATGGTAGGCTCTTTATTGCTGCTTCAATCTCGTTAATTGCTATTGGTCGATTTAAATTTTCTATGTCTTCTTGATTCAACTTAGGAAGGTTGTACATGTCTAGAAACTTGTCAATATCTTCTAGGTTTTCCATTTTGTTGGAGTATAGTT
>PVJS01011633.1:0-45362 GCA_004027185.1 Glis glis | reverse complement strand
CAGCCTCAGCTACTTAGTGAGGCCCTCTGCAACTTAGTGAGACCTTGTTTCAAAATAAAGAATAAAAAATTGGGCTGGGGGTGGAGCTCAGAGGTAGAATGCCCCTGGGTTCAATCCCCAGTAGCACCCAAAAAAAAAAAAGCATGTGTAGCAACTCCAGTGCCTTTTCTGGCCTCACCCATGGGCCAGGCATTGGCAATTGAAGTAGATTGAAGACGGCTCTAGGGGACGCTGGAATGCTGGACCCTGCTTGACCATAGGCATGGACTCACACACAGCTGCAGAGCCAAGCCTGGACCAGCAGCTGGGCCTGTGACTAAGGCATGTACGCACCATCTCGTGCACTGATCACTCCTCCGCATCTTATGCTTGTGCGGTGTGCTCAGGTTTTGTTAAAACAGACTGTTGGCTGTAGAGAGTAGGGAATTCAGTCCAATTCCTAGAGTGTCTGGTTGTTATAGCTTACTATAACACGTGTGTGTGTGTGTGTGTGTGTGTGTTTTACTGAGGATTGAATCCAGGTGCATTCTACCTCTGAGGTATATCCCCCAAGCCCTTTTTATTTATTGTTTGTGAAACAGGGTCTTGCTAGGTTGTTTAGAGTCTTGCTATGTTGCTAAGGCTGTCCTCGAACCTGCAATCCTCTGGTCTCAGCCTCCCAAATACTGGGGTTACAAGTATGCACCACCACACCCGGCCTAAGTTTCTGAGGCTGGTCTCGAACCTGCGATCCTCTTGTCTCAGCCTCCCAAGTACTGGGATTACAGGCATGCACCACCACTCCCAGCTCCTATTTTTTATTTTGAAACAGGGTCTCACTGAATTGCTGAGGGTCTTGCTAAGTTGCTGAGGCTGGCTGGGCATCTGCTGTCCTCCTCTCCCAGCCTCCCAGCCTCCCAAGTACTGGGATTAAAGGGTGCGTCACTGCACCCCGCTAATGCAAGCCAATTTTAATGTGCAAAGTGTTGGACACGTCTCATGTTCTTTCTGGGTAGGTTAAGTAGCACCAGATTTTGTGCTAAAATTGAGTTCCTATGAATGATCCAGAGTGACTAAGGCTGTAATAAATCTGCTGCGTGTCCCAGAGGGCCCTGGGGTAAAGCAGTCTTGTCAAGAAGTGTTTTAATTAAAAAATAATTTCATCAAGACACTAGCAAGTCCTCTCGTGAATCATCCTCAGTGCGTTCACACTCAGATACCCTGGGCAGGCTGCCTGCAGGGACTCTGGATTAAGGCAGCACCTCCCCCATGGAGCCCTCCCAGGAGTGGGCCAGCTGAGTGCCCCCAGTAGTGGGAAAGGGGTGAGCCAAGCAGAGTTATGTTGAAGTGGGAAAGGCTGTGGGGGCTGGGTGGGACCAAGCAAGACGCAGGGCTGGCACCACAGGACAGGTTAGAGGCAGCAAGACTTAGCTCCTTGGTGCCAGGCTGACTCTGATATGGGGCAGGACCAGGGATGATTGCTGTGCCCAGGCCCTTGGAAATCAGGGACACTTGTTTCTCTCGATCTTGGTGTGGCGTGTCCGTGTCCCTCTCTGCACCGGGTCCTCTCCACAGAGGAAACATTTCCAGGCCCACAGGTTGGGTGCCTACAGCCTGTGTCCCTAGCCTTGGAGGTGAGACCCTCTGAGGCTGCAGGCAGGAAAGAGATGGAAGGCAGCACCACGCTGCTAACAGGCCCCAGCAGGAGCTGATCCTATGACACCAGTGTCCCCCAGGCGCTTGTAGTGCTCAGATCCCTGGTGTCTGGGGAAGGGACTTTCTGGGCTCCACCCCTCCTGCCCTTGTTAAAGATGATGAGCTCACTGCTCAGACTGTCTCTTCGGCACCTTGAGCACTTCCATTCCCACCTGGGCACCCCTGGTCACGGCTCAGAGATGTGCCCAGGGCCTGTGAGGTCAGAGGGCTCCCTTTCCACTGCCCCGCCTCCAGGGGGTTGGGGTCCTGCTGCTGCAGCACTTGGTGGGGCCTCTCCCCATTTTTGTGAGGGTGGCCCATGCATGCGAGAGGATGAATCAGGTCTCTGAAACCTGAGATGCTGTGTCTGGGGTGGCTGCCTGGCTTGTCGCATGCTCTGGGTAACCTGCTGGTCCCTAACGCTGTCCCTCCCATAGGTAAGGTGCCTGGCGACGACTGCCCCCTGGTGTGGGGCCAGTGCTCGCACTGCTTCCACATGCACTGCATCCTCAAGTGGCTCAACGCGCAGCAGGTGCAGCAGCACTGCCCCATGTGCCGCCAGGAGTGGAAGTTCAAGGAGTGAGGCCAGCCCTTCCCAGGATGGCATCCTGCGCCCCCCTCTGCACGGTGGGACCTAGTGGCTGTGGTCTCTACTGGGGACAGTCCTCCTTGGGCTGTGACAGGGTTGAGACAAGGACAGAGCCTACTTGTTTTTTCCCATCACAGTGTTGATATTTTATCCAATAAATAAAACTCATTAAAGTACCTGAGCCTTGCTGGAGGCCTTGGTCGCCTGTTTTCTTGGCATATTGATGCAGCTGTTTTGTTTTGATATGAAAACTCTCATGAATAAACATCTTGATGAAACACCACTGAGGCCCTCATCAAACCTGAGTCACAGCTCTGGGGAAGGAATGCAGGATCAGACAGGCCCCGGGGATGTTTGTACCACCAGAGGAGTGGAGACATGGCTGTGGCCTGAAGCCGACTTCTCACCCGGTAGAAGCCCGAGTGACCCTGACAGGGCACAGCTGGCAGCTACTGTCCATGGGCCCTCCTGGCAGAAGGAAGATGTCCCTGAGCAGGCTCAGGTAGTGCCCAGATGGGCTGTCTGTTGTTCTCATCCCTTGTCCCTTGCTCTGACTGAAGGCCAGCCCGTGTACGGCCTTGACACTGGGATGTCCCCAGGTCTCTTAGGAAGAACAGCAGGACAGCCCTTTGGAGGTTCCTCTGTACCCCACAGCTAGGGGTTTGCAGCCACTTGAGGAGGAGTGGCCCAGCCCTGGAGTGTCAAGCAGCTCTTGGGTAGAGACTGATGTGGGCTGTGTCCTGGCTGTCCTGTTCTCTATAAGCCTCACTGCCATGGGTTCATTGCCCTGCCCAGTGTGACCACTTTTGCTCTTGCACCACCTATCCTCACAGCCCCAGCTCACCTGTGACCACTGGCTGGCTGGCTTTTGTGTTGGCTATGAGTCTTTTGGGCCACGTGTATGGTGCCCTCTGGGCTCTGGGGTCCTTCTGCTGCAAACACAGACCTGCTGGCACTGGGCAGGCCACTCAAGCCTCTTGGCTATCTACAACATTCTGGGCACCAGCCCTGGGGAGTGAGGAGGGCTCTCAGCTCAGCAGGGGAGACGGACTTACAGCCCGGGGGCCCTCAGGTGCTGCAGAGAGCAGGGGAGATGTCTGGGTTTGGAGCTGCCAGGGCTCACTGGATCAGGTACACCCTGAGGTCTGAGTTCTGGGCTTCATGTTCATGCTGGCCTGACTCCCACTTACCTGCCTCCTGCAGTGCCCTCCACTTTCCTGGGAACCTTCCCTAGGGAATTCACTCTTCTGCACCTTCAATCTCTCTGAAGCATCTTTCTGTGGGCTAGAAAGGGCTCGCAAGGGCCTCGCCTTCCCAGGCTTAACTTTTTTTTTAATGGTACTGGGCATTTATTTATTTATTTATTTGCGGTACTGGGGATTGAACCCAGGGGCGTTTTACCTCCAAGCTACACCCCCGGCCCTATTTTTTATACTTTATTTTGAAACCGGTCTCACTAAGTTGCTGAGGGCCTCACAAAGTAGCTGAGGCTGGCCATGAACCCGGATCCTCCGGTCTCCGCCTCCCAAGTACTGGGATTACAAGTGTGCGCCACCATGCCCAGCTGGTACTGGGGATTGAACCCAGAGACATTCTACCTCTGAGCCCTATTTTATTCTTTATTTTGAAACAGGGTCTCACTAAGTTGGTGAGAGCCTCACTAAGTTGCTGAGGCTGGCCGTGAATCTGAAATCCTCCTGTCTCGGCCTCCCAAGTACTGGGATTATGGGTGTGTGGCACCACGCATGCCCCCCGCCCCATGCTTACTCTTAACTCCCTGTGGCCACACAGTCTCCCTCTACCACTTTTCCTACCACCTGGATTCTTCCCATTGCTTACCCTCTGGGTTCCAGCTGGTACTTTGCCTCGGGGCCAGCTGCACTCACCTCTGGTCTTCTGACCAAACCCAGTCTCTGGAGGTCACAAACCTGGGACTCACCCTGGGCACGTGCACCCTTCCTACATCTGGGGCCCCAGATTCCTGCTCTTTCTTCCACATTGTTCTGCCATCTGCCTCTGCCCATGAAGTCAGGTCCCCTATAAGATCCTCATCAAACCCCACAACAGCCTGTGCTCTCCCTCAGACCCCTTCCCAGGCAGTGTGTGGGGCCGCTCCTGTGGGACTGTTATTCCACCAGCTCCCCTCCCCGAGCATCCTCTCATCTCCCTGGGAGCACCCCTCCTGGCCACTCCGACCTGTCCTTGGCAGGAACTATGTCCTTTTCATGTCCTCTGCCCTGGCATGCAAGTGTTCAATATGTGAGAGCCTCCTGTGTCTGGAGCGTTTGAACCGGTGTTTGCTGGATGAACCTAGAGAAGGCTGCAGGTGCACACAGGGGTGGGGGTCTCTTACAGGCTGCCACCCAGGCTCAGAGCCGGGCAACCCTGGCCCTGTTTCTGCTGCTGTCTGCAGTCCTTTGGTCTGGTCGGCCCAAGGTTGGGGCCTGGTCTTGCTGCCCTCCTCCTAGAGGGCCAGACCAGTAGCAGGCATGAAACATGGTTATGAAACAGAAGGGCTCCATGCCCCATCCATGATGCCTCTGGGTCAAGAAGTCTTGGGCCCTGAGATCAGTTCCCCTTTAGTGTGAGAGAAATTCCCTCCTCTGCCTCCGATCATTGTGCAGCCAGAAGGTGCCTTCCTAACCTCAGGAGCACTGGGGACTTGTGTGTGGGGGTGACTTCTTGGGCCAGTTGGGATTTCAGTGCAACCAGGCCCCTCTACAGCTCCCACCGAGGCCGGCCCAGGTCGGTGCAGTGCGGGTAGGGGAGGGTCTGTGCATCCCGGGCTCTGGCAGAGTGGGACTCCAACCCAGTGCGAGGCTCCCTGTGCCCACGGGCGCTGACGGGTCCTGTGCGCACTGCTCCCCAGCCTCGAGTCCCCTCCCCGCCCCTGCCCCCGCCTCGGATATAAGGCGCTGCCAGCTCCAGCCGTCGCCCCACCACAGCCGACGACCGCACCTCCGCGTCCCCATGGCTCGGCGCACGACGCTGGTGGCCGCAGCGCTGGCACTGCTCCTGCTGCCGGCGCCGCGCAGCCTCGCGTGGTACAAGCCGGCGGCCGGGCCCCGCCACTACTCCGTGGGCCGCGCCGCGGGGCTGCTGTCCGGCTTCCGCGGCTCTCCTTTCGCGCGGCGCTCGGAGCCCGCCGTCGGGAGGGAACCCCCGCGCCCAGCCGGCGCCGTCCCGGAGCTGCGCCCCGGCCTGCGGAACCTCGTGAGTGCGCGCGGGAGGTCTGTGGGGAGCGGTGGGCGCGGGCGGCCCCCTCAGCCTCCACCGCCCCCCAGGCTGTGTGCGTCAAGGACATCACCCCGAACCTGCAGAGCTGCGAGAGGCTCCCCGACGGCGGCGGGACCTTCCAGTGCAAGGCGGACGTCTTCCTGTCGCTGAACGCCGCCGACTGCGGCAGCGCCTGAGTCCCCGGACCCCAAATCCGGACCTCCCCCGACCCCCGTGGGTGCCCTCGACGCCCACTGTCCAGCTCGGGGGGCGTGCCCCAGACCCTGCCGCGCGGCATGGTGCCCCTCACCCTCCTACCCCCACCCTGCCCCCAATCCGAAGTAAATGGATAAATAAAGGGAAGCCAAGCTGGTCTGCAGTAAGGGCTGCTGGAGGGGTGGGTCCTTGAGGGGGACAGGGGCTCAGTCTCCCAGCCTGGCCCACAAGCCCTGGGGCCCTGCTTGGGCCTCCCCAGGAGCATCCCCTCCTTTGGCAGAGCTGGCTGGGCATTTGCTGCCCTCAGGGCAGGTGGGCCAGAGCCCCTAGGTGCTCCACTGGGAGGGTATCCTTGCAGGAGCTCTCTTGCTGGGCTAACAGGGCTAGCCCAAGCCCAGCGTGGTGGCGCATGCTTGTAATCCCGGTACTTGGGAGGCTGAGACCGGAGGATCCCGGTTCCCGGCCAGCCTCAGCTACTTAGGCCCTCCGCAACTTAGTGAGATCTGGTTTCAAAATAAAGAATAAAAAATAGGGCTGGGGGTATAGCTCAGAGGTAGAATGCCCCTGGGTTCAATCCCCAGTACCACAAAAAGACAAAACAAAACAAAAAACCAAAACAGGTCTATCCCAAGACTGTCTGCCAGGCCCTGGGCACAGAATTCCTGCCAGGCTGTCCTAAAATACCCCACATAGGATCCCCAAGTCCTGCCACTGTAACCCCATCACCCTTCCTTGTGGAACCTCCCACAAGGAAGGTGCCATGCCTGGCCCTGAAACCCTTCCAGAGCCTCCTCCTAACAGCCAGAGCTTCTGTGTCCCTTCAGGAGGTCCTGTGTCCTGCTCCACCCCCGGTGGCTCTCCTGCCTGTGGGACTCCTGCTATGGCCCTGCCTCTGATCCTGATCCTGGGTTCCACCCACCCAAACACCTCGGGGTATGAGAACAAAGCCACTATGTGTCCAATGAATTAATGAGCAGTATAAGGGCTTCCAGACTGGGCCAGGCAGGAGGGGGCAGCTGGGTGTGCAGGTCCTGGCCACTATGCCAGGATGGCCTGGGCCACCCAGAGGCCCTCAGAACCACCCACAAAGCTGGGCACAAGCTTGGCTCAGCCTCCCAGGTCCAGCAGTTCTAGGTCTACCCTGTCCTCATCCACAGGGAAGTAGCCCCACTGCCTGGAGGGCTTGAGGCACTGCAGGGGCCCCAGCGGCCTCCCTGGCCCTCCACTCAGCCTGACCTCCACTCAAGGGCTCTGGGTCTGAAACCCTGGATGCTCTCTGGGGCCTCTGGCTGCCTCCCTCTTGCCCCACCCCTTCTGGCCAGGCTGAGACAGAGGGCCTGAGCTCTGGTCCCAGAGGTCTGGAGTCAGTCTCCCAGGGTGTCCCCATGGTGCCCTTGCTAGCTGGACCTGTTGCCCCTCCACTGAGTGCCCATGGGTGGCAGCTGTACAGGTCCACCTGGGTGGACATGTCTCTGGGGCGATGACTCCTGGGCCTGGGCTCTGTGCTGTGGCTGCTGCAGGTTAGCTCCCAGCCCCAGCGCTTGGTCTAGGCAACAGCAAGCTCCAGGTGCGGGCATGCCTGGCTGGCCCCGCCCTCTCCCAGCAGCCTCCTGGATCTGAGCCTGTGGTACCAGCTAGCCCCTCTGCTCAGGACCCCTCTGGAAACTGGGGGCACAGCAGGCCAGGGGGTGAGGGAAGGAGAACAGGTAGTGGCCGCCTAAATGGAATATTTGACAAAAACAACCAAATTATTGCCTCCCCCCCCCCCCGTAGCTACCACCAGGAGGTGGCCCACAGAGCCTCTGCAGATGCTGGGGTGTTGCAGAGGCTTCCTGACCTGGTTCCTCCTCCCTCTTCCAGGAAGCCTGTGGTGGGCGGGTGGCCCCAGGCACCAGAGCTCATCCTGGGGAGGGCTACTTCCTGGTCCTTCCCTCAGGGCTGGGAGCCCAACACAGCTTCCCACCAGGCTTTATTCAGTTGCATCAAAGAAATCCACACCAGCCACTGGGGTGCAAAAGAAGCAACCAGGAAGAATGTGGGGAGCGGGCCAGGCTGGCTGGGTGGGCAGGGCAAGCACACCTTCCTGGAGCCAGGCACAGGGTGCTGGGATGTGCTGCAGGGCAGAGGGTGCACACTTGGGGGGTGGCCCTTGGGCCACAAAGCCATCCCCTCTGCACCTCCCACCAAAGCTGAGTGGGTAGGCAGTACAGCCTCCAGCCAGGCAAGAGGGGCGTCCCAGTCCAAGATGGGGGAGCAGCAGCTGGAACCTGGTGGATGGGAAGCACACAGAAAGCCCTCACGTTGCAGGAGCCCTCTGCTCATCCTGCCTGCTGGGCTGTGCCACTGTGCAGGATGCCCTCTGAGCAGCTCAGCAGGCAGGGCTGAGAGCCTGCTGCGGGATGGGAACCCTTGCAGGCAGGTGGGAGCAGTGCCCTGCATGCCGCGCCCACCAGAGGGTGGTGCTGAAGCCTTCAATAGAGTCGCGGGAGCCAAACTCCAAGACGCAGAAGCAGAGCAGGGAGGGGCCGCTGGCACGGGGGTCCTCCAGGACAGTCCTCCAGGGAGAAGTCTAGTCATCCTCCTGCACTGGTTGCATCTCCTGCCGCCTCTCGGCCTCCAGGAAGGCCAGCTCCTTGGCTTCCTTCTTCTGGTTCCGTGCCTCATACTCTAACCTGGGGGGCCGGGCCAGGGTGAGTTGGGCTAGGGGACCTCCCCACTGCTGACAGCTGCACGTTGCCCCCATGCGGGGTGGGCAGGGCAGCACGGTACCTGTTCTTAATGATCCTCTGCACGATGAGGTCCGTGGTGAGGTCACTGCCGCTGTCAATCTGACAGAAGATGCCTCTTCTCTTGGGTTCCTGGAGGCCTCGAGAAGAGGGAGGAGATGAGGCCCCATGACCATGACCACACAGAGACCGGCCCAGCTGCCCTTGCTCATCAGCAACCTGCCTCCTGTCCCACGGGGTTGTCGCAACAGCAAAAATGGCTGTGGCTATTTCCCAGAGGCAAGGTGAAGCCTTGGGGGCATGCAGCCCCCAGTCCAACCAGGGCCGGTGCAACCCACCTGGTAGGGGTCGGAGCCATCCCTGTCAGGTACAATTTCCGTCTTCCCATGGCACACCAGGTCCACCTGAAGAGGGAGCAGGAATCAGGATCCCTTCCTAGGGAGGCTGCCCTGGGCCTGGGAGAGCTGGCCCTGTCCCTTCCTCAGCCCAGGCCCCTCCCTAGGGGCCACAGCAGCACCATGTGCCTAGCTCATGAGAAGCCTCACCTTGAAGTGTCCCAGGAGCTCCGCTGTGACTGCATATGGGGCCCCAATCACCACTTCCGACACATACTGTGGACAGTGAGCAGAGTGGCTGGATCAGTCCCCGCCTGCAGCTAGGGCTAGAGGGTGGTGGGAGGCAGCCCCAGTGGAGGCCAAGGTTGCAGGTGAGCCAGCAGATGGACAGCATGGCTGGGGCCAGATGGCTGGGGACCAGGACCCTGGAGCCCCTTGGGCTCTTCAGCACCAGGGGTACCCCTGCCTTCCACTCACCTTACCCAAAAGGATGGGCAGGGGCCCCCTGCGCTGGCTCGGGGAAGCCTTTGGGAGGGAGAGGCTGGGGGAGGCCCCACTCCTGGGCTGGCTCCCAGCCCGCGCTCACCCGGCAGGCCAGCACGCTCAGGGTCCGCTCGTGCAGGTTCATGATGGGGTAGTTCTTCCCCTTGTAGCGGTTGACCTCCTAAGGCCAGAGCAAGGACAGCTCAGCTTGAGGACCTCAGGTGGACGGGATGTCCTCCCTCACGCTGTCCCTCATGGCAGAAGTTGGGAAAGGTACCCCCTTCACGGGAATGCCCTAGAGAGGTCCAAGCTTGCCCCCAGGGCGTCCCCTCTGCCTTCACCAAGACCTGGAGCCTCAGTACTCCAGAGCCAACCTGTGGCCAACATCAACCCCAGCAGCCCTTGAGGGCTTCCACCGCCCATAAACTGCCTGGGGTGCTGGGGAGTGAGTGGGCGGGGTAGAGACCTGGTCAAAGTGTAGGCCAGCGATGACATAGGGCCTGTCTGCCAACCTGTGCACCTTCTCCAGAAAGTCCACGTGCCCGATGTCTGCGCGCAGGTTAAGAGGCAGTAATGGGTCAGAGGGCAGGAGTTCCAAGGGCTCATACCCACCAGCCTTGCCACCAGTCTCCCTGCCAAGGGCTGCCCTGCACCCCAGCCCAGCCCCAGAGCTGTGAGGTCTTTGGCTCCAGCCCCCGCCTTGCGGTGTGGTGTGGTGTGGAGGAGGATACGGAACAGGTCAAAGGCGCCAGCCACGTAGATAATGGTCTCCCCTGGCTGGGGTTCCTTTCCAGTAGCAAACTGGATGATCTTCTGGGATGTCTGTAGAAACTGGGACACCCCTGTCCAGGGGTTTCGCCCCCAAGGACACTGTCAATCAAAGAGGGACCTGGTCAGCAGCAGAGGCCTCTCGGATGTGTCCCTTGCCCATCCCTGACCCCAGGGCCACTCTCCTGAGCCCTGGGCTGTCTATCACAGGTGTGGGATGGCAAGAGCAGGTGCAGGGGATGCTATGGGACAGGACTCCACAGCCACCCCCCAAACACACCTTGCAGCCTGCCAGCAACCCAGTAGCCCAGCAGGGGGCTGTATCCAGGCAGGGCAGGGGCCACACCACCACCAGGCCAGGCAGAGCCACTGCTGCCGGCAGGACTGTGGCTCTGCCCTGCAGCCACAGGAGGCACTGCAGCCAACACCAGCTCAGCCTAGTGACCCCAACACTGGGAGGAGGCGCAGAGCCAGCGGCCTGTGGACACAGCCCTCTGGGGACCCGGCACCCTTAGGCCACCGTCTGGTCACCTGGGAGGAGCCTTCTGAGGAAAGTGTGTCCCCGGCAGGTGTCGGGTGAGGGGGCTACAAAGGGAGAGAGGGCCAGGCCACTTGGTTAGGTCACCTGTTGTGGGCAGTCCTTGCTCTTCCTCCAAGCTGTGGCCACTATGACTGGCAGGCCAGTGCCACCTACTACCTGTCTTCCCTCCCAGTAAGCACCAGGGAGGACAGGAGGGAGGAGAGCTGACTTTCCCCAGAGGCAAGCCTGAGGCAGGGTGGGGGGAGGAGTCCCAGGGGAGCCCAGCAGCCCTCTCTGTGCTCACCTTGCCAAAACTATCCGCATACTCCCGGTACTCCGAGGACAACTCCTGCACGCAAGGGAGAGGGGGCTGAAGGGTCGTGGCCTCCAGGTTTGGGCCTCCAGGACGGGGAAGGGCACTGCCCCAGAGCCTGAGGAGGGGAGCGGGGAGAGGAGCGGCAGGGCAGGACTGCCTGAGGGTGGCGGAGAGGTGTTCCCTTGTTCCCTGCAGAGCCCCCACCCAGGGCCTGCACTCACCTGGCTGCTGTGATGGGCCTTGGTCACCAGCAGCATGCGGCCCACGAGGTCTGTGGTGGATACACCCTGGGTGCGTTTGCACTCTCTGGGGGGCAGAAGGGATTGGGGCATTTCTCATCCTGGACACCTTCGGGAGCCTCCAGCTACAGCAGACCCCAGCTGAGGATGCAGCTCTGACCCTGACCCACACCGGCATCTCCTCCCCACGCTCCCCACAATGGAAAGCCCAGACTAGCTGCACGGGAAGAGCATTGTGCTTTTATCAGTTAAGGAAATTACAGGGCCAGGGCAGAGCAGAGCAATCACCGAGCCCCGCACGGGCAGTGCTGGGAGCAGGCAGGAGAGGCTTGGGGCATGGCCGCTCTGGCCCACGTTCTGCCATTGTGCCCTCTGGCCTCCCTCACACCCAGCCCCCCCCCACTGTGTATTCTCTGCCAATGGAATTCCAGGCCACACAGTCCCATGCAGGAACCACTGGCCACAGCTGGCTCTCTTAATTAAAGCAATTAAAATAAAGGCCAGCTCTGCAGGGGCACCAGCCACACGACAGTGCTCACAAGCTGCACAGGGCTGTGGCTGCTGTGCCCACAGCTAGGACCAAGAACGCTGCGATCCTTGCAAAGCTCTGCCTTGCGGTGTTCCTCTGAAACTCTAGGGTCACCTCGTGGAGAGGGCCACCAGGCCCGCACCCTCAGCAAGCGCCTCCCTTCCTGCAATTCCTGTCCTGGCCATGAGTCACACACTTCTCATAGGCTGCCACAAAGCAGCCAAGAGTGAGCTGGAGGGGACCCTCGCACCACTCCCTGGATGGCAGGCCACCAGAGGACTTACCTGTATCTCCCAGCCTGCTTCACTTCCTCATAGGTGTCACGGCCGTCTACAGTCAAGGTGATGTCATCTAGGGGGTGACATGCACACAGAAACAAGGATTGTCAGCCTTGAGTCCCTGGAGGGCCCAGGGCCCTCTCAGTCCCTGGCCTGCCCTAGCATCTGTGGGTTTATTTCTAGCCAGGGACCCACAGCTTTCTTAGATCCACACAGGGTGAGGAGGCTCCCCAACTCCAGCTGCCTCCCAGGCCCCACCCACTCACTGCCGTGAACACAGAAGTCGCAGTTGTACTTGTCCAGAGTCTCCAGCGTGGTAACGTAGGGGGCCGAGGGCACCACTTCGTCCACCCACTTGATGGCCTGCACCATCTTGTATCTCTCTTCCTGAGTAAACACTGGGGGTCCCTTGTGCTTGGCAATCTCCTCTATGGTCAGAGAAAATGACAAGGACGAGACAAGTGACCTCCAGCTTGCCAGGTCCCTTCCTCAGGAGCCCCCTTCCCACACAGGAGGCTGTGTGGTGGGTGGCCCCCGGCCCACAGGGAAGGACCACATGCAAGCAGCCACCACTCTGAGCTCTGGCCTGCACAGGTGCTCAGAGTGTATGCTGAGTAACAGGTTGGCTCCTTCACCTGGTCAAGCTGTTCACTCCCTCTAGGTCTCAGGTCAGGGGTAGAGAGGAGTGGGTGGCACAGCCAGGGAGACTCAGTCTGGTGACACCACTGCTCATGGCTCCACAGGCCTGTCCTCTATGACCTGAGCTATACTCAGCCAGGGCTGGGCAGGTGAAGCTTGCTAAGCTCTCTCATTCACAGCTATACTCCAGGAAGGCCACCTGGTCTGCCCTGCCCATGTGGGGCCCCACAGGCTTTCAGGAAGTCATGGCATCCCCCAGAGGGCTATGGGGTGGTGGGTGGGGCTGTGGCCCGCACCTTACCATCAGTGTGTACACCCACGATGAGGTAGTCGCCCATGGCCCGTGCCTGGCGAAGCTGGTTGGAGTGGCCATAATGTACCATGTCATAGCTGTGGGACAGACAGAACAGTCAGGCCCTATACTGAGGAGGGCAGGGACTTGGGGGACCCGTAGGGGAGGGGAGTGCAACTTTACTCACTCTGAGAAGCCACCACTGGGTCCTGCTACCCAGGGTGAGGAGGGAATTGGGCTCTCAGAGGGGAGGTGAGCACTCAGCTGTCCACACCCCCAGGTCCTGGGCCTGAGGGCAGGACCCCATCAATGCCAGATCTAGCAAGGATGGCACACACAGGGACATGGCCTGTTGAAGTCTATCCTGGTATGCTCCCAGGACAGACTGGCCCATGGGTGGCTGTACCCCATACCTTGGATGGTCCCTGCCCTTGTCCCTTCTCATCTCTCCAAATACAACCTGCTAATGTCAGTCGCTTTGAACTTTAAATTAAGCCAACATTAATTCTAGGCAAGGGCTGACTACTCTGAAACAAGTGGACAATTCTTGAGGCAAATATAAACAAAAAATCCAAAGTAGCCTGGGAATCAGTGGCTCTGGAAATCCTGTTTCCTCCCCCACTGACTGGCTTAGCTCTCTGGGTGAATAACTGCCTGTCACCTGGTCTAGAGCTCTTACCCTCAAATCCCAGTCTGGCTATGAGTGCACTTTCTGTGACTTACTGTGGAGCCCTGGGCTCTTCTCTGCTTCCTTCCAGAGATCCCCATCTCCTCCTGAGGTGTCATCTGGTGACAGGGGGCAGTCCCTGTCTCTCCCAGCATAGCCAACTTCCACTCAACAGGGAAGGAGGGTGGTGTTGGGCCTAGGTACTGTGGCCTGTGGCCTGCCGGGGGCAGGCTCCTGGCTAGGGCCAAGGTCTGAGTCCACCAAAACGAGGCCGTTCTTTCTCCCCAAGGTGACTCAGGTGCAAAAGAGCACAAGGTCCTACTCACTTCCCTTTCCACCTCCTGGGGAGCCCTGGGCTGACCAGCCAGGGTTCCTTCCCACTTCCATCAGGTGTAGGCATGTGAAAGCAACGAGGGCAGCAATATTATCAAAAACGTCAACCTTTCTTCTACTTGTTGACAGCCCCGAACTTTTCTCAAAGCAATGCTCTCGCCTGACTTGTCAGAAACTCCTCGCATTTCAGACGAGATCGGACACTTCCAGGGAAGTACTGCCACAGACAACCCATGGCCTTTCACCGAGAGCCTCTGCTCCACTGAGCCTCGGACCGCCAGGCAATCTCCGCTGTGCGCCTACAGGCGTATCTCGGGTCTTGAGGAAGGACGCTGCCTGCAGCACCGGCGCCTACACATTTCGCGCCTAACCTCGAAATGATCAGACGTCAGTCTGGCCTCCAGCGGCCCAGAGTGCCGGAGGCCCGGAAGGCCTGAGGCTAAGGCCGGCAGGCGCCGCTGCGGAGCCGCGGGGACGCCTCCCAAGGAGCCTTGATGCCAGGCCCCGGCGACCTGGGATCGGCCACACGCCGACCGGGAACGACCAAAGGCGCGGGCCGGTCCCCGGGCAACGGCCGGTGCGGGACCCCGGGAGGAAGTCGCCCGCCGCCACCGCCCACTCACCAGCCGTCGCACCATACCCGCACCGCGCGCCTGCCCGCCGGGCCGGGCAGCTCGGCGCTGCCCACCGCCCCGTGCCCGTTCCGGATCATGGCCCCGCTGCAGCGGCGCGGCAGGAAAGCTCCGGCGACTCCGAGCGCCGCCGCCCCGCCCCGCCCCGCCCCGAGCGCGCCGTCACGCGGGCCTCACCCGCCGCGTGTGACCAATGACGTGCGCCGCCAGCCTCGGACCCCGCCCCCTCCTCCCGTAGCCTGTGACCAATGGTGAATGCCTCCTCGTCCCTGCCCCGCCCGCCGGGTACAATGAGTTACATCACCCACCCCAGCCCTGCCCCTCCGGCCGCGGGGCCAATGGCGTGCGCTCCTCGGCCGGACCCCGCCCCCCGGCCCCACCTGGCCTCCGATCCCCGCTGCACACCTGGCAGAGGTGACAGGGCAGTACCACGGTGGCCTTCAGAGGCCGCTGCTTTAGTGAACCATCACGTGACCATTCCAATCATTTTTTTTTTTTCTTATTTTGGCGGTACCGAGGATTGAACCCAGGGCCATTCTACCTCCGGGCTACACCCCCAGTCCTATTTTTTTATTCTTTATTTTGAAACAGGGTCTCACTAAGTCGCAGAGGGCTTTGCTAAGTAGCTGAGGCTGGCCGCGAACCCGGATCCTCCGGTCTCAGCCCCCCAAGTACTAGGATTAAAAGCGTGCGCCACCACGCCGGGCTCCAGAGGAGTTTTAAGCAAGCACCTTACCCAGAGAGCCTGGTTGCCGGCCACCTGGTGGTGAGCAGAACAGCAGCCACCAGGACACAAGACAAGTGCAGGGATGTTTAATAAGAATTCGGTCTGCTGGGAGCCAGGGCCCAGAACGGCCCCTTTGCGGCACACCCAACACAGAAAAAGGTTTCTATAAAGTTAACTTTTTAGTAAGAAGTAGTAGAAATGGGGAGGCCCTGAGACCAGCCTGGTAAGGAGGTAAGGCAGCCATGGGCTCCTCTGCAGCCAGGCCCGAATAGAGTTCCATCCTCACAGAGGGTCCTGCTGCCAACTCGTATGTAGGAGGAGGGGGTGTCCTCAACGGTCAAGCCCATGTTGGGGGGTCAATGACGAAGTGCAAAGGGCTTCCCACAAGGACAAATGGCTAAAAACAAGGTGACATCACCCCAAGGAGTTCTTCCCACTAGATCCCGTGGGGGCAACCTGGCCTTCATGGTGACACTGGCCCCTGAACAAGAGATCCAGCCATCTGCAAAGTGCCAATTGTTCCTCATCAACATCAGGCTATGTGGCTTTCTTCCTTTTTGCACGTTTGGCGCAGCCCCTGCCAAACCAGCCCCCTAGGATGGGGGCTGAGGTAAGCGGGGCGCCTCGGTCTCCAGGGGGGGCCTCTTCTCTGCTTCTGCACAATGACTTCCGACTGTGGCTAGTTTCTTCACCAGCGCGCAGGGGAGTCGCCAAGGAGAAGATGGGGTCCTGCCACCTACCAAGAAGGGAAAGCTGCATCAGAAGGGCCTGGGAACTCTCACGGGCACAACCCGCCCCAGCTCGGGGAAGCTGTCTGAGGAGTCACCCGCCTTCCTGCCCACTTCTCTCCTTGTGTCTTAACCTTGTTACCAAGATACAGAAGAACTACAGGAGAGGTCATCTCCTTGGGTGGCAACTCAAAGGCCAGCACCCACCCTAGCTGGCCTCCTTTGAACTCAAGTCTCATCTTGATCAGAGGGCTGTGTGCACACAAGGTGGGGCAGCAGTAGCGGGGAGGGGGGACCCCTGTCTCCAGGGATGAGTCGCTAGCCACTCTGGGCCCCACCTTTCACTTCTAACAGCCAGGGGCAGATGGACCAGACCCTCTCCCCCTTCCCAGACTGCACGACGGGATGGGAGGGAAGGCCAGCTGACTAGGGTGGAGCGGCCTACAGACTACACCGTGAAGAAATCATGTGTCTGATTGAGATGTAGAACCACATATTGTAAACGTAAGATACAGATAAGCACTGATAAAGAAAATGAGCTAAGTTAATGTAAAAAAAAAAAATACAGGACACAATAGGCCCACGTCACAGAACACCACAAACATAACATACAAGAATTGCCAGGCCCAGAGGTGAAGGGATCCTTAATTTCTTGAACCCTTTGATTAAAAGAAGTTATTGATTTCCCCTATAAGACCCTGAAAATTCACAGAGAAAGAAAGTGTAAACTTTTAACTCAATACATACACCAAGTCTAAATTATCACAGATTCTGTATTAAGGCACAGTTAAGCTTCCCCCAAATATGCCAACTCCCAAAACCAAGGACATGGAGGTTTGACCAGAGTAGCCAGGTCCTCATCCCCTCAAGGCCCCTTTCCATCCAGGTTTGTCTGAGAGGTCAACAGGTAATGTCATGAAGGAACACACTGTCCACTGCCCTCTCCCCACAGGATTCTGGGCACCACACCAGCCAGGGCAGAAGTGTGCGCATGTGAGGTCTTGGCTCAGCCAAGTCCCCCTGGAGGCCACCATGCGCTTCAGTCATAGCTCATACAGTACTCACAGCGCCTCAGAGTTTCCTCCATACTCAGCTCACAGGAGCAGACAGACACGGCCCACCACAGGGGCAGGGACGTGGGGGCGACACAGATGCGCCCACTCACCTGTTGTAGAGGGGGATCTCCAGGCCCAGCTCATCCATGAGGAGCCGCATGACGTCATCACATCTCCCATGAAGCTTCAGGGCAGCCCAGTCATCCTTTGGGGTCCACTGAGGATAAGAAAGGTGAGTGAGGCTAACCTCCTGCTCCTTCCCAGCTGCCCGTCAGCCTTGAACCCTGCAGGCTGGTTCAGCCCACATGGTGCTCACTTGGTCCTGTATTAGGACTCCTGGTGCATGAATATGGCATGTCTCTCTGGCTCTTCAGATCTAAGCACCCAAGTTACCTGCAAGTTCACAATGTAGAGCTTGGGCCGCCGGCTGGGGGGCTTGGTCATGCACCAGAGGCGGGGATACTTCTTTAGAACCTATGAGAACAGACAGACAGACACACACAACACACACACACACACAGAATGAGGCTCAAGAAAGCGCATCTAATGCCGACTGGATGGCTCTGGGCAGGCAGGGGCAGTAACATGCTCACTCCGTGGTGAATTCAGTGGCAGCAGTGCATACCTTCAAACTGGACCCTAAACATAGGATCGTGTCTGCTTTGCTGGCAGCCTCTGTTGCAGCCTCCCAGTTCAGAGGCTGCCCCAATGTCCCCCTCTCCCCAAAGTGCACAATGGTGTCCCGGAGCTGAGTCCCACACTTGTGGCAGGTCCGGCCTGTCTGGTGTCGGTGGAGGGCGGTGCGCTCCGTCACATCAAACACGCGCACATACTCCCTGTTGGGGATGCAGGAGGTACAGACCTGAGGACAAGAGGGCACAGTGAGTGGGACCTACCTGCCACCCAAGCCCTGTGCCCCCTCAGGAGTGCTCACTTCGATGTACATGTTCCCGTGGAGCTCTGAGATGGCCGTGCGTGGCAGCCCGCTACGAAGGTGGAGCCCATCACAGTTCTGAGACACCACGTGCTGCACCTGGAAGGCAGAACGTGGTAGCAGTCAGCAGGGGTATGGTGGAAGCACCCCACAGCAGCAAAACTGTTCTGAGCCCAGCCTGGCCAAGAGCTCCCAAGAGCAGGGGCAATTTTGACCCTACAGAAAGCCTTGGACGGTAAAGCGCACGGCAGGTGCCTCCCACCAAGACTCAGGAGGGCCCCGAGGTGGGGAGGCACCACCCTGCCAGCTCTGATACACTCAGAGCAGCCGGGATAGCAGGCATCTGCACCATCCCTGCAAGGCTGGGAAGCAACTTGGGGCTTTGGTGAGGGCAAATGTGGCCACTCTGCTCCAGATCCACACCTCCTGGGTCATCTGTTTCAGGTGCCCGAGAGCCCAGGCAGAGTTACTCTTTCCCCACTTGGTTGAAGGTACTCAGCAGAGTCTGGAGTTTCTGACACGCCTCCCCTGTGGCTAGAGGGGCTTTCGAGGCTCCTGGGGCAATGCAACAGCAGCTGGAGGGGGAGCTGTAGGCCAGCCCTGGAGTGAAAGTTCAGGGCAGGGGATGCCCTTTCTTCTGGGAGAGGAAGCACAGCAGGATCAAACAGGAGTCTGACCTATTGGGGGGTGCTCATCACAGAGTCCACTGGCAGAGGTGGGATGCTGCTGCCCACGTGGGCACCAAGGTGTGGCTCTGGGTGCTGGGCCTTGCCCTGGGTAGGTATGCCAGTCATTGTGGGCTCTTACCAGCTTTTGCTCATGCAAACGGGCGATGCTCATGTGGGTAAGGGTGGGCTCAGCCTCACTCAGGTCAGCAGCACTGCCAGGTGGAAGGGAAAGTGGAGGTGAGGGAGATGCATGTCAGGCCCATGCTCCCCCTGAGCAACCATGTGGGAAGACTGAACACAGGCTGCTCACCTCACACTTCTCCCTTTCTGAAGCAGTGTCCACACTCCATTAGGGCCCCGGTAATCTGGGATAGAGGCTGCCTGCACATTCAGAAAAAAAGATAAGCCCAGTGAAAGGGCATCACTGTAGTTATTGGCAGAATTCCCCAAAATGGATAAGCCACACTCCTGGCTGGCCCCAGACTGGCCTCTATTCTTTCCACAACTGATCTGCTGGGCCCCAGGTGGAGTGTGCCCCAGTTTGACTCCTTGCCTCTACCTGGACTTCCCCTTCTGCCTGGCACAGCTCATCCTTCTATGTTCCATGGAGCCCTGCCCTCCTCTGGGAGCCTCTACCAATGAGTACAAGCCTGGACTACTCATCTGTCACCCACATTGGCGTGGAAGTCTGGTCAGGTTCATCTGCATCCCCAGGGCCAGGCCCAATGCTCAAAAAACATTCACCAGCCAGGTGTGGTGGTGCATGCCTATAATCCTAATACTTAGGGGGGCTGAAACAGGAGGATTGCAGGTTTGAGGCCAGATTCAGCAATTTAGCGAGATCCGGGTTTGCGGCCAGCCTCAGCTACTTAGTGAGGCCCTCTGCAACTTAGTGAGACCCTGTTTCAAAATAAAGAATAAAAAAAAAACAAAACAGGGCTGGGGGTGTAGCTCGGAGGTAGAATGCCCCTGGGCTGAATCCCCAGTGCAGCAAAAAAAAAAAAAAAAAAATAATAATAATGAAGTAGGGCTGGGGATATAGCTCAGAGGCAGAATACCCCTGTGTTCAATCCCTAGTAACTAACACACACACACACACACACACACACACACACACACACACCTACCAATGGCCAGCCCCTGGGTGGGAGCACCCATCTGTCCAAATTCTTTTATCCTGAAGCTCTGAATAATTCACACTTCACCTTAACATGCATAGGATGACCTCTGCAGATGAGGTAAACATTATCTAATTGCCCAAGTTTCCCATCCAGTGAAACAAACTGATCCTGAAAGAAAGCAGAAAGCATCCAGGATCCAGGTGTCTTATGGTTCCCTTTTGGGAAAGCCCTATCTCCTCACCACTACTTACACTCAGAAAAATGCCCACCCTGACCACTGATTCTGACTGTCATGTTTCAAGAGGGGAACAGTCGAGTGTTACTCAAACAGTAAAAAATCAAATTGATGAGCTATATGTGGCTTTCAGTTGATTATGTTAAATAATCACAACTAGATTTTTACATGTGGCGGTAGAGGGAGGAGCCCCAGATGCTTAGGCTCCTGGTATTTGTAAGTTAAAGCCACAGACTCACCTTACACCTTCTTGCTACTAGGCCTCTGCTGTTATCTTCTTGGAGTGCTTCACACACACCTTCACCTGTAAATCTTACCCCCTTCAAGGCCCCAACTCAGCACCACCTCTTGCAACAAGCCCATCAGGATGGATTCCCCATCTTTGAGTACACTGTCTGTGTCTAGATTTCTGACCCCACAGTCAGCTTTGCTTTATGCTTATTTACTCAAATGTCTGACTATTGTCATCTAAGGGGCTCCTAAGGGCAGAAATCACCTAGTGTTCTCTGTTGGGCCTAAACATGCCTAACACTTCACATTCACCTATCAGATTGCCAGGATGATGTGCCAGTCATACTCTCAAAACTAGTCATACCCCACAGCCCAGGACAGCTTGTCAGTCAAGCTTCTTAAAACCCAGTGCCTTTCTCTTCTTTACCCAGTGTATTCTGAATCTTACTGTCTTGCTTTCTATTTATCTTCCTTCAAGGTGGGGAGAGCACAATGAGTGCAGTATCAGGAGCCAGTCTGGGGCTTAGCTCTGCCCACATAACTTGGGTCAATAAGTCTTAACTTTAAGAGAGGAGGTGCCAGCAGGCAAGGCAGTTGGCTATACTGCCCTCTTTCCATCTCTCTTCCTCTTTTGTTTTTGTAACGCAGAGATCAAGAGCCTTTAGTGTCTTTGCCTTAGTTAGTTTTTAAATTGAATCGTTTCGTATCATACTTTTGAGAAAGAAAAGACACCTTAGAGCAGCTTTAAAGGCTCATGAGTCTGCGACTGAGCAGTTGGTTACCCAACTAGCACTGTACTGTCCCGGGTCAGTCTCCCAGGAGGGGGCGCCCCACGCCCGCCTCCCTCCGTACCGTGCTGATGCCTGCGCCGGTGTAGACCACCAAGTATTTAGCGTTCCGGACAGCGCTGGCCAGCTCCAGGACTTTCCTCCGCAGCTCCTCCGGGTCATCGCACACCTGCTGGGATCCGGGGCTGGTCATCCCGCCCGCCCCTCTACCCCTCCGCCGCCCGTCTCCGCCACCGCCGCGTGGGACTCGCCTCCTCCTGCCGCCGCTTGAGGCCCTCGCGCCGCCGGCTCCGGCCCTGCAGCTCGGTCACCAGGTCCTCGCTCTCGGCTAGCAGCCGGCCCTCCTCGGCGCTGCGCTCGGTCGCTGCCTTCCTCAGGATGCGCGACACCTGCGGGTGGGCGGGCAGTGAGCGGCAGCGCGGGCGGGCGCGGGTACGGGGTCGGCGGCAGCCTACCTGACGGAGGCGCTCCCGCTGCTGCTCCTCCCGCAGCCTCCGAACCCGCTCCGCCGCCTTGCGCTCCGAGCGGCTCAGACCGCCGGCTGCCATCGCTCCCGGGACCGCGCTTCCGGCTTCCGCTTCCGCTTCGCACGACAGCCACGCAAGCGCATGCGCTTGCCAGGCCAATCACGCCCCTTCCGCCGCCACGCCCCTTCCGCCTCGCCCCAAAGAAGCACCTGCAGATCTCTTTAAAAGGCGTTTATTGATCATATACAAAATAAAGAAAACCTTATATATCACAAACATACACTATGTACAGCAATAAATACCCGGGGGGCCAGGCCCTCCTGGACAATAATTTAGCAATAAATACTGCGCAGGGCGCGGGTGGGCACCAAGGCCGCTGCCCGCCAAGGCTTGGCCCCTGACCGCCCTACGTGAGTGCGGGCGCCCGGGTCTCACCTCGCAGCCAGACCCCGCCCCTCCAACCTTAGCTCTTTGAGGACCCCACCCACCCACCCCAGCAGATCCAGAGAACCCCCACCAACCTCCCCCTGGCTTCAGCCCTCGGCAGGGCAGGCAAGGGCTAATCAACTCTATTTGGACACACCTTTCAGTACCAGGAGACCAACAGAGCTGGACACAAGGTAGCCCTTGTCCTGCTGCCCTAAATTGCCAGGAGAAGGCTTTCTGTACCCACTCCGGTTTGGTTAAAGGCTTCAGGGACTAGCAGATGGAGGGGATGGGGAAAAGGGCAGGGTTGGGACATGAGGTTGCTGAAGGGACTGAAAGCCCATTTGGGGTCACCAAGAAAAGGGAGGTCTTACAGCTCATCAGGGACACACTCTTTTATACTCCACCTCAGACTCAAAGGACACCCATGGTATAAATGCTACTACTCCAGGGGTGGGGTGGAATGTTTGTGGCTGGCGCAACAGGTACTGCACACACCCAGGAGGTACTGCATACACTGGCCAGAAGCAGGACAGGGCATGAGAAGCTTGGGCACACCCCTGCTTCTATGCAGCACTGATTACATCCTCTGCTCTCCACAACTGCTCCAAAACCAAACAGCCAACAGGAAGGTGAAAACATGCCAAAAATAATTATTCCGTAGCTTCTGGGAAAAAAAATCGTTACTGTGTTGGTTCCTTTCACCAAACCACAACCTAAAAAAGTAACTCACAAGATCCCAGAGCGGAAACGGTGGAGCAGGCTGTGGCTCAGGCTTGCCAGCTGTATGTGGATAGGAGTTTTGGCCAAGTGGCCACTCTGGGAGGAGGAGAGGGGGCAGAAGGAATATGGACTGACCACCACCCCAAAGCAGACTGTAGCTGATCGGAACCGTAAGCCCAGGCACTGACCACTAAGACTGCTGCTGTCAGTCAGAGGCGTGCACACAGACGTGAAGTGTGGACTGAAAACAGTCTGCAGGGAGGCCTGTTGCCACCCAGCACACAAGAGTGGCCATGGAGCACCTGCACTACTGGCAGTCACCCTGCAGCAGCAGCAGACAGGGACCACAGGGAGGCCTCTCTGGGATTATGTTTTGGCAAGAGCTGACCTGTTCCCATTGGGTTTTTTGTTTGTTTTTTGTTTTTTCTGAAATCTGAGTGTCCACATTAGGATAAGGGAGGAGGGGAGACAAAGTCAAGGTCAGAGAGAAGATGCACATTATGATTTACTTAGCGGACAAGTTTGGGAGACCTAGCCTCAGCCAAAGCTCTCAACTCGCTGTGTCAGAAAAGTTGAGAGAAGAAAGAACACAACACCCTCATGGCAGGAAAACGGAATTAACAAGGATCAGAAAGATAGCCAACAGTCACATGTGGACACAGGATGTACTGTCAAGAATCAAGGTGGAGAGAAAGGGATGGAGTGGTCCTGCAGGGCTGGCTTGACAGGGAACAAGAATACTTCCCAGACCCGAGGAATAGTTGCTCCCAATCCAAAAACCATGGGAGGAAGTATGGCTACACTACCTCCAGAAGCTTCTGTAAACTGAACCAAGACATCAGTTTCTGTTCAGGACTCGCCCAGCCTCAACCTCCTCCCTGCCCTGTGTCCTGCCTGGGATCTCTAAGCTCTGCACCTAGAGACAATGCTCAGCGATGTGCCACCACCCAGCCAGGCCCAAAGACAAGGGCGGCCTGTCCCTCCCCCTCCCCTTTAGGATGAACACCATCCATTCCAACTCTGCTGCTATAGCCAACAGCAGCAACTCACATCTGGATTCCAGTTAAGACAACCAGATGGAGGGAGGGAATGAAGTCACCAGGTGCCTCAGCTGACGGTCAGAATTTCCATTTGTAGCATCCTCAGGTACCAACGGGCATGCTGGGTGAAAATCCTGCTGCCCACAAAGTGGATGCCTGCCAGGCCATAGTGTTTCCTCTCACTAACCCACATTTCTGTGTTTTTCAGGGATCCAGGGCCCCAAGAGAAGACACCAGCAACCCTGTCAAGAAGCCAAGGCCCACATGCCCAGGGATGGGGCTACAGCCTCTCGAGGGTGAGCACATGTGTACTCGTCCTGGTCACATGTTTTTGAGGAGCTTCCTGAGCCAAGCCTGGAAGGTCAGTGGCCTCCACCAGCTGGCTGGGACAGGGAGGCAGGCTGGGACCCCACAGAGAAGCACCTCCAAGTTGAGCAGCAGATCCCTGGAAGACACAGATCCCAGAGGGAGGTGGAAGAAGGGCCCGGAGCC
The DNA here is from genome assembly GCA_004027185.1 of Glis glis. NCBI lineage: Eukaryota > Metazoa > Chordata > Mammalia > Rodentia > Gliridae > Glis > Glis glis. The sequence goes on along the minus strand of PVJS01011633.1, from coordinate 21,275 downwards.
AAGAGCTGCCAGCAGAGACCAGCAGGGAAGAGAAAGACCTGGCCCTGAAGTCAAAGCCCTTGTCTGGCACTGGCAGAGGCTCCCCAGGGCCTCACAGTGAGGCAGGGAAGGAAGAAAAGAGCTGCCCCAGTGGGGCCCCTGACCATTCTGCCTGGGAAGCAACACCCCACAGCACAGAAACAGTTCAAGGATAAGAGAGCAGTGGGATTTCAACCCATAGGATGGGTCCCTGGGGTGTCCCGGCTGAGGCCCCCACATGAAGCCTATAGGAACAAAGCCAAGGCCAGAAGGAAGACAGCCAGAGACAGCTTGGCCACAGCCCTGTGGGCACCCACAGTGACTCCTTGGTCCCTGCAACACCACCACCCAGGGCCAGGGGTGGTGGATATAGAAGCAGCGTGGGAGTCCTGGATGGCCCCTCAATTTCATCTACCCTGCCACTGGATCAGCCCAAGCTCCAGACACACACATGAAGCCAAGGCCCAGCAGGGGTGGGAGTGGCAGCCCCTCAGCAGCCCACCTGGGAAACCAGGCAGGCGCTGAAAGCAGAAGAGATCGACCTGGCAGGCAGACGCCCACACTTCAGTGGGGCAGGTGCTGCCTGGGACCCCAGCCCAGCTCAGGTCCAGCAAGCCAGCAGAAGCAAAAACACAACCGAATCCAAAAAACAAACACAGGAAAATACACAAGAAGGGACAGCCACAGGTCAAAGGTCACCAGAAGCACCAGCACTTTACGGCTGCACAAAACCTCACCAGGCATGGACGACACGGCACCGGCAAGAGACGGAAGCAGGAAGGGCAAAGGAGTAAGTCACTTTCGGTACAATTGCAAAAGATATCAAAGAGGACAGCCTCTGGTCGGCTCGCGGCTTGGCTTTTTTTTTGTCTTTTTTTAAACTAAGTTTTATAAATAATGTCTGATAACTCTGTGTATATAAAAACTAAATTTCAACAGCCACAAAGAGTTGTCCATAAGTTTACAAGAAAGGGATTTTTTTTTGTTTTTTTCTTTTTTAAACTAGCAAAGTTACTATTATACTTTCTTCCCTTTTCCATTTATATGGTCAAATGTTCTTGTTTTTTTTTTAAAGACAATTTTATAAATACTCTGCAGCTCTTTTTTTCTCTTTAGCTCTTAAACATATAATTTAATAACTTCGTAAAAGGAACTTCTCTTTTAAATAAAGGGCTATATAACCACACAAATAGGTCATGTAAACAGTGACACGGGACCCATTGCAGGACACACTGACATACCCTCCACGCACGCTTACAACCAGTGGTTTGGTCTTGTTCAGTGCATTGCGTCAGGTTTGAGCGCCTCGGCCCCTGCCCCAGCAGCACCTGCAGTGCCCAGGCTGGTGGCCCACCTGTCCAGGACCCTTAAGAACACCCCACTCTTCACAGTACAGCCCATTTCTTCCTGCTGAGCTGAGCTGCCTGCCTGGGTCTGAAGAGAACCCCTCCAGTCCCATTCCAGCCTGGCAGCCTGTGGGCACCTGAGAGGGGAGGGCAGACCAGAGGCTCCCTTGTCCATTCCCACAGTGCCCACTCTAGACTTCTAGCCCGCATGGCCTTGGTACAAAGGGGGTTAGGGGCGACCCAACATCACCACCGAACTGACCAATCCCAGCGTACAAAACACACGCACGCACGACAACGATGAGATCAAAGGGGCTCAGCCCAGCGCCCCTGGGGAGCAGGTTGTGCTTTACAGGGAAGGGAAGAGGAGGGAGAGGAAGAGGAGAAAGGAAAGGGAAGAGGAAATGGGACAGGGCTGCTGACTTCGCCATGCGCCTAGTGGCCCCTCGAAGACCCGCCCGGTAATTACGTCCCTACGACCGGGCGTCCGTCTTGGACTTTACTATTGTAATGACGCTGGTGGCAGCCACCTTGCCAGGGACCAGGGGCCCCAGGCCGGCAGCAAGGGGGCCCCGAGCTGGGGCCACAGGGCTGCGTGCCACGGTCCTGGCGAAGTTCTGCAGGGCCTCATACTTGGAGCGCAGGGCATCGAGCTCCAACTTCATGCTGGCGTTCTCAGAGGCCAGCTTCTCCACCTCCTGCTGCAGCTCCGCCTTCTGCTTCTCCAGCTCCTCCTTCTGCGTTACTCGCTTCACGCGGCAGCTGGCCGCGTAGCCCCGGTTCTTGAGTGTGCGCCGGCGCTGCTTCAGCTGGATGATCTCCTCCTTGGACAGGCCCCGCAGGTGCTGGTTCAGCTCGCGCACAGACATGGTCACCAGCTCCTCGTCGGTCAGGCTGGTGCCATTCTCGCCCGGCTCCCGCTTCACCTGGGGTGGCACAACACTCAGGGTCACGACTGAGCAGGGGCGCCCATCGCCATGCTACCCAGCCCCCGCCTCCCATCCCTGCTCGCTCACCTTCAAGGCCTTGTTTCCTTTATTGGGGGTCGTCATAACCCGGGGACACAGTGAGCTGGCACTCTGCAAGACACAAAGCAGAGCTCAGGACTCTACAGACCACCCCACCCTCCGCCCTCCAGTTCACAGGAGCCTGTTGACCAGATGCCCAGCCCCGAAGCCTTGCCCCTCACCTGCCCATTCCCCTGGTACCTGACCGAGGACAGCCTTTGGGCCCTGCCTCTGCTGAGCTGGGCTGCTCCTGACAGCCCTGCCCCTAAAGAGCCAGGTGGGAGGTCAGGGAGGTCTGATGGGAGAAGGGGAACTGAAGGCTGGGAGGGAGTCAGGGGCAAGATGAAGGGGCAAAGGGAGAGATTAGAAGGAATAAGCTGCGGGAGGGGCAAGCCTAGAAGGAAGCTGAGCTTTAAAAATAACCCCCGTGCTGCCCCAGAGCGCACTGTTCCTGGCGAGTCACGCTGACTCAGCACATCGCCTCCCTCCCTCTCCAGCCTGCTTGAGGCCAGCCAACAGCGCCCCAGGAGACCTGCTGCTGGGGCCAACGGCAGGTGAGGAGAGCCAGCCAGCGACTCTTGAGCTGTGTATTCCAGGGTCCTACCTCCTACAGCCACCACCCCTAAGCCGGCCTGGGAGTTGCTCCCTCCAGGGATTAGGGAGCAGTCCCCCTGGGGATTCAAGCAAAAAGGAGGATGCAGAGTTCTGATTCTCCCGGAGACATCTAAGGTCAGGAGTGGGTCTTCCAGATATGTTGGCTCTGTCAGCAAGGCTGACCAGGGAGTCCCCACCACTTTCTAGATGGCCGCAATCTAGCGGGGAGGAGCTGACTTGAGTCCCCTCTAGCCCTCCCTTCTCCCTCCTCTGTTGATGGAGTAACCATCCTGTGGCTTTAGGTTGCAGCATCCTGTACCCCTGCCCCACCCAATCTAGGGTGTTTCACAAGGGCCCCCACAATTAGCCTCCCTGGGAGCCTGCTCAGCTGGAGGCAGGTGGGAGTCAGCCCCTTGGGTCACTGACGGCTCTCTGGCTCCCTGCCTGGGGTCAGTGCCCTCCAGGCCAGGGAACAAAAGCAAAAGGGTCACCTCCCACACACTCAGCTGTCCCTCTGACACACTCATTTTTTACTTTCCTTTTGTGTGTGTGGTACTGGATATCGAATCCAGGGGTGCTCTACCACTGAGCTACACCCCAGCCTTTTACTTTTTTTTTTTTTTGGGAAATAGGGTCTCGCTAAGTTGCTGAAGCTGGCCTTGAACCTGTAATCCTACTGTCTCAGCCTTCCCTTCCAAGTACTGGGATTCACTTTCTGCTTTCTGAAGTCCTGCCAAGGACATTTTTTGCACCTGGTCCAGAGAATCCCTGTTCAGTCAGCCCCTACTTTGGGCAAGGACACCTCCCCCACACTCCATCCTCTCCTTTCCTGGATAGATGCAGGGAGTAAGCAGCTGAAGGGCAAGGCAGATTTTGGTCTGCAGCAGGCACTTCAGGCAACTGTGGGCTGGGAAGTAAAGGCACAAGTTCCCACTACAGTAGAGACCCAACCTCACCTAACCTTGCACCCAGAGGTGAGGCTGCATGCAAGAAGTAGGCAGAAACCAGAGACACCTCCCTACAGCCAGGCCACCAAGAGCATCAGAGACAAAAATCCTTCCAGAGCAAAGGGTGGCAGACCAGAGCCCAGAGGGATCCTTAGGGGATCTGTCTGTCCTGCAAGTTGGCCCCATACCCGCCCCATGAACCAGGCCCACAGCAGAGCCTAAAGAGGCTCCCCAGCCTTGAGCACATGTCAGGGTGCAAGGGACACTGGCACAGGCTTTTCCCACCCTCATCCTCCCCCCACCCTAACTGCTAAGTGCAATGACAGCGGTGACTTCCTGAGATCACACAGAAAAGTGCCTCCTCGACAGATTTCCCCCTCTGCAGAAGGCCTGAACTCAGCACAAGTGCAGGCAATTGCCTCCTAATCAAAGGTGTGCGTGTGTGGCGGGGGAGGAACAGGTCTCCGTAAAGCTGCTGCTTTCAGCTGCCTCCCTGGCCTCTGCCAACCTGGAGACACACTGACAGGACAGAGACAGTTCGGGGGGATGGGCTGACCAGGATGGCTCTGAGCGCTCTCAGAGCCAGAGAAGGCTGCCCTCCTATGGGTCCTGAGGGCTGGCTAGGACTGGGGCCCCGGCTTCCTTCACCCTCTGCTCCCCATAGGCTGAGCTTGCCTCATGGAGGAAGCACAGACTGTCACACCAACAGACCACCAAGAGAGCCTGGGCCACCCACTCAGGCTGAGACAGGCAAGGCAAGAGCAAGACAGCTGCCTTTGCTCCTTCATCCTGGCCTTCAAACCCCAGAAGCCCAAACTCCCAGACAGGTGCGGCCTGGATGTTCTGGCAACCCAACTCCAGACCCATCTTTTCCAGAAGCTCTCAGCTACTGACAGTCATTCTTTGAAGGAATCTAAAACTTAATTTCCGCCGCAACTTAAGTGACTGAGAAGACTTAAAACACTCTTCCAGGACCCTTCATTTTCCTAGGCCATACAATTCCATCCAAAGATGAGCTGAAGTATGAAAACATCTGGTACCTACAAGCTCCAGGGCTCAGTGAGTGTGTAAGTGAGCTACATGTGTTGGGGACATCCCTGAGGGCAAACCACACTAAACTAAACTAGTCAGCCTAAACTAGCAGCAAACCCTGAGCAGAGGAAACAGTAGAGTGAGCGCCCATGTACCCACCTGACCCTCCCAGGCCACACTATGCACAGGCTATCACTTCCCAAGAGTCCCAGTTCACAAGGGTGGACACCCAACAGGGCACTCTTTTTGCTAACTTGTTTCAACACTGAAACCCCACACCTCAAAGGGAACAACTTTGAGATAACTGGGAATTGCATTCTTCCACCCCATGCCTGTACCCTGAAACTCCCATCTGCTGTTTAGGTCCCCTGCTTCCTCCCACTTGCAATTTCCTGGTCGAGCTGCCCCTGCTTCCTCTGTGCCAGATACCCCTCTTTCTCTCATGGTGTCCCAGACTTCTCTACCCAAGGGCTGCCCAGCCTGGCCAGCCACACCAGTCACAGGGAAAGTCAGCTTCCCAGCCCCAGCCCAGCGGGTTCGGCCCACCTAAGCTCCTCCCCTCCTCTCACTCTGAAAACTGTTTCCCAGTTTGGGGAACTGCCCCAGACAGGGAACCAGGGCCGGTTACCCCAGGAGAGCTGCCTGGGAGGATGCACAGGCCCGAGCTTCACCTTCCAACCCGGGAAGAAAACCTGCAACGTGCTCTCCACCTCCTCATCGCAGCTCCACCAAACTTAAACTGGGTCGGGCTCCTGAGCTGACCCTAGCCACCCCGAACCTTGCCCTTCCTCCAACGCCGCCGCCCGACCTACCGGCCCGGCCCCCCGCCCCAGCCCGGCGTCAGCAGGAGCACCAAGTGACCTCATGCTGATGACTCAGCACGTCTCCACTGGGCTCACAAGCGCGTGGCGAGCCGAAACCGCGCAGCAGGGTCTCGCCGTCGCCGCCGCCCCAGCCAACCGGCGGGGACCCCGCACTGGACGACAATGAGAGACACCTGATGAGTCAGCAGCTCGGCCGGGCCGGGCCGCCCCGCGACCCCCCGCGACCGCTCGGCCCCGCCCTTTCCTCGCGCCCCTCGCGGGACGCCGGTGTCCGTCCGCCGCGCGCACACCCGCTCTCGGTCTCGCCGTCTCCCGCTCCACCCGCGCCCAGGCGGCAGGGACCAAGAGCTGGTTCCTGACCGGCGGGGAAATCGAGGCACGGGTGGCGGCAGGGCGCGCGGCACACCTGCGGCCAGGCCCCGCCGCGCTGCCCGGGCGCCCCGCCGCCGCCCCGACCCGGCCCCGCGCACTCACCACACTGGGGGCCCGGGCGGGCCGGGGCGAGGCCGCGCGGGGCTGGGGTCGGGGCGAGGGGGCCGGGCCGGGGCTGGGGGTACTGGCCGCCTGCGCGGGCCGGGCCGAGCGCGCTGGGAAGGCCGGGCCGGACCGGGCTCGGGATCCGCCGCCGCCGCCGCCGCCGCTCCTCAGACGTCACATGATGTTTGGTCACGTGGGCTCCATTCATGAAGCGGCGACGCGGCCGGCCGCAGCTTAAAGGGGAAGGCGCGACGGCGGCGAGGCTGTGGGGTAGGCGCGCCACATTGCGCCTGCGCGGCCTGGCGCCGTCGCCCTTGGCAACGCGCTGCGCCCCGGCAGAATCTCGCGGGACTGGGCCGGGCGCGCGCCCGGCCAGCCACGCCCCCATCGCTGCCAGAGCCCTGGCTGCAAGTGGCTGGTAGGAGTGGGCTGCAGTCCTGACTCTGGACTCGGGCTCTCGGCAGCCGTGCCACCTGAGACCCAGTCGAACGGAAAGAACCGTGTGTGTGTGTGTGTGTGTGTGTGTGTGTGGCGGCGCGTGGGGGGAGGTTGAACTCAGGGACTTTCTACCTCCGGGCTACTTCCCTAACCCTATTTTATTTTATTTTGAATCAGGGTCTCACTTAAGTTGCTGAGGCTAGCTTCGAACCTGCGATCCTACGGTCTCAGCCTCCCAAGTACTGGGATTACAAGTGTGGGCCACCATGCCCGGCTCCCTCATGTGTTTTCATGCTCTTGCACCATTACCTCATTTGTTTTTTTGTTTGTTTCTTTTTTGTGTGTGTATAGTGCTGGAGATCGAACCCAGGGGCATTCTACCTCCGAGCTACAACCCCAGCCCTATTTTATTTTTATTTTGAAACAAGGTCTTGTTAGGTTGATGAGAGTCTCACTACTTGCTGAGGCTGTCCTCAAACCTGCGATCCTCCTGTCTCAGCCTTCCAAGTACTGGGATTCCCAAGCAGGTGCCACCACACCCAGCTTACCCCATTTGTTACCCCATGTAGCTGACATTCCCTCTGCATTCCAGATGGCACAGCAGGCTGGAGGGGACCTGCTGTTCAGAGGCACAGAGCCAAGACCCCAGCCCATGTCCCCAGAGCTGCACAAGGCCTCAGAGGACACTCACTGATGGCCCTAATCCCTAGACCCATGCTAGACACAACACCTTCGGTGGCTCCCTGGAGGTGGCTGGCATGTGGTAGGCATGAGGTAGAATCAAGAGTTGATGTGCTGGGCGTGGTGGCGCACGCTTGTAATCCCAGTACTTAGGGAGGCGGAGACCAGAGGATCTGGGTTCGCGGCCAGCCTCAGCGCTCTCTCTCTCTCTCTCTCTCTCTGTCTCTCTGTCTTTCTCTCTCTCTCTACTTAGTGAGGTCCTCCGCAACTTCGTGAGACCCGGTTTCAAAGTAAAGTATAAAAAAATAGGGCCGGGGGTGTAGCACGGAGGTAGAACGCCCCTGGGTTCAATCCCTGGTACCTCAAAAAAAAAAAAAAAGAGTTGATGTGAGCCGGGCATGGTGGTACACACCTGTAATCCCAGTACTTGGGAGGCTGGGACAGGAGAATCACAGGTTCAAGGCCAGCAATCAGCAACCTAGTGAGGCCCTAAACAATTTAGCGAGACTGTTACAAAATAAAAAATAAGAAGGGATGGGGGTATAGCTCAGAGGTAGAATGCCCCTGGGTTCAATCCCCAGTACTAACAACAACAAAAAAGAGTTGATATGAGCTAGGTATGGTAGTCTTACCTACTCTGGAAGCTGAGGCAGGAAGATCGCCAGTTTGAGGCCATCATGGACAATTTAGCAAGATCCAAAGGACTGGGGGATGTAGTTCAGAGATAAAATGTCCCGGGTTCAATCCTCAGTACTTTTCCTTTTCTGTTGCATCGACGTCTGTCTAGAACTTAGCTCCAGGTCCATGTGTACTCCTGCCCTTCTTGTTAGGAGACCCCATTGCCATTGAAAAGTCCCAGAGGACCCTGGCATGCAAGCCTGTAATCCCAGTACTTGTTAGGCTGAGACAGGAGAATTGCAGGTTCAAGGATGGCCTCAGCAACTTAGCAATACCCTGTTTGAAAATAAAGATAAAGGGGTGGGGGTGTGGCTCAAAGTTACAATGTCCCTGGGTTCAATCTCCAGTACAAAAAGAAAGAAAAAAAAGTCCTAGAGGAGGAAGTAACAAGGGGAAGAAGGGAAATTTGAGGCAACGAATTTCTACTTCCAGCCGGGCATGGTGGTGCATGCTTGTAATCCCAGTACTTGAGAGGCTGAGACCGGAGGATCTGGGTTCTCGGCCAGCCTCAGCTACTTAGTGAGGCCCTCCGCAACTTAGTGAGACCCTGTTTCAAAATAAAGAATACCCTCAGCTACTTAGTGAGGCCCTCCGCAACTTCGTGAGACCCGGTGTCAAAATATAGGATAAAAAATAGGGCCAGGGGTGTAGCTCGGAGGTAGAATGCCCCTGGATTCAATCCCCAGTACCACAAAAAAAAAAAAAAAAGAATTTCTACTTCCAGTTTCTGGACTTTGTACTTAGTCTTCTTCCTTTTTCAGCTGTAAAGCCCGGAAAGGTGACCCATCCTGCCAGGTGGGCAAGAAAGTGACAAAAGCAAGCTGGGCGTGGTGGCGCACACTTGTAATCCAGTACTTGGGAAGCTGAGACAGGAGAAACGGAGGATCGTAGGTTCACGGCCAGCCTCAGCTACTTAGTGAGGCCCTCTGCAACTTAGTGAGACCCTGTTTCAAAATAAAGAATTCTGAAAGGCTGGGGTGTAGCTTAGAGGTAGAATGCCCCTGGGTTCAATCCCCAGTACTGCAAAAAAAAAAAAAAAGAAAAGAAAAAAAAGAAAGTGACAAAGGAAAAAGGGAGGATAGGGACACCCAACCCTCCCCCCAGCGCCTCCATCCTGCAATCCTCCAGGAGCTCCTGAGTCCCCACACATTGTTGCCATCTGCTGGGCTCTGGTTGGTTGTTTGGTTTGGTTTGGTTTGGTTTGTTTTGGTTTGTTTGGTTTGTTTTGTTTGTTTGTTTTGTGTTGTGTTGTGTGGTGTGTTGGGTTGGGTTGGGTTGGGTTGGTTTTGTTTTGTTTTGTTTTGTTTTTTGTTTTGTTTTGTTTGAAACAGGATCTCACTAAATTGCTGAGGCTGCCCTCAAACCTGCTATCCTCTTGTCTCAGCCTCCCAAGTACTGGTATTACAGGCATGAGCCACACCTAGTCTTATCTTGTCTGCTTTTTAGGAGAGTGGATAGGGACCTTTATCTTTGTCCCCTGCACTGGATGTAGCCTGAGTCTCATAGAATAAAGGGATTTGATATGCTCCTTGCATGACTTCTAAAGCCCTCAACTTTTTCTAAAATTTTGTTTTTGTATTATTATTTTGTGGTACTGGGGATGAAACCCAGGGGCATTCTACCTCTGAGCTACATCCCTAGCCCTATTTTTTATTCTTTATTTTTGAAACAAGGTCGTGCTAAATTGTGGAGGGCCTCACTAAGTAGCTGAGGCTGGCCTTGAACCTGCAATCCTCCTGTCTCAGCCTCCCAAGTACTGGGATCACGTGTGCGCCACCACGCCCGGCTTCCCTTTTTTATTTTAAAACAGGATCTTGCTAAATTGTTGAAGCTGGCCTTGAACCTGTGATCTTCCTGTTTCAGCCTCCCAAGTACTGGGATTACAAGCATGAGCCACCATGCCCAGCTTATTTATTTATTTATTCTTTTTTTTTTCTTTCTTTTGCAGTACTGGGGATTGAACCCAGAGGCATTCTACCTCCAAGCTACACCCCCAGCCCTATTTTTCTTCTTTATTTTTTGAAACAGGATCTCACTAAGTTGCAGAGGGCCTTACTAAGTAGCTGAGACTGGCTGTAAACCTGGATCCTCCGGTCTCAGCCTCCCAAGTACTGAAATTACAAGCATGTGCCACCACACCTGGCTCATTTATTTATTTTTTTAAGAGATAGAATCTCACTGTGTCTCTCAAGCTGGTCTCAAACCCCTTGACCAGCAAGCCCTCAACTTTTTATATTTTTTTGTGGTATACTAGGGGTTAAATCCAGGGGCATTTTATCTTTGAGCTACACCCCCAGCCCTTTTTATTTTTTATTATTTTTTATAGTACTGTGGCTTAAGCCCAAGGACATTCTACCTCTCAGCTACACCCCCAGCCCTTTATTTATTTATTTATTTATTTATTTATTTATTTATTGTGGTACTGGGGATTGAACCCAGGGGCATTTACCTCTGAGCTACACTCCCAGCCCTATTTTTTATTCTTTATTTTGAAATAGGGTCTCATTAAGTTGCTGAGGCTGGCGGAGAACCTGCAATCCTCCTGTCTCAGCCTCCCAAGTACTGGGATAACAGGGGTGCACCACCACGCCTGACTCAGAAGCTAATTTATGAATGATATCTACTTCTGTGCCCTTCCATTCTCAGGTTAGAGTCTCTCTTTCTTGCTGGGCACAGCCACAGGCACCTCTTCTGTCTTTGGGGAAGGGAGGCAAGCTTCAGGGTGTGCCCACCCAGGGTCACCAGAGAAGTCTACAAGAAATAATTGGAGCTGGGCACCGTGGCCCAAACCTGTAATCCCAGTTACTCAGGAAACTGAGGCAGAAGAATGGAAATATCAAGACCAGCCTGGGCAATTTAGCAACTCCCTGTCTCAAAATAAGAAGGATTAAGGATGTTGGCGCACGCCTGTAATCCCAGTACTTGGCAGGCTGAGACAGGAGGATCGCAGGTTCAAGGACAGCCTCAGCAAGTAGTGAGACTCTCAACCTAGTGAGACCCTGTTTAAAAATAAAAATAAAATTGGGCTGGGAGTGTAGCTCAGAGGTAGAATATTCTCAGATTTAATCCCCAGTACTACAAAAAAAAAATACTAAGAAGGGTTAGCTGGGCATGGTGGCACATGCCTGTAATCCAAGTACTTGGGAGGCTGAGACAGGAAGATTGCAGGTTCCAGGACAGGCTCAGCAAGTAGTGAGACTCTTATCAACCTAGTGAGACCCTGTTTCAAAATAAAATTAGCCAGGTATGGTGGCGCACACTTGTAATCCCAGTACTTGGGAGGCTGAGACAGGAGAATCCAGGTTTGCGGCCAGTCTCAGCTACTTAGTGAGGCCCTCCGCAACTTAGTGAGACCCTGTTTCAAAATAAAGAAAAAAAATAGGGCTGGGGGTATAGCCTAGAGGTAGAATACCCCTGGGTTCAATCCCCAGTACTGCAAAAAATAAAAATAAAAAAAATAAAGATTAAAAAATAGGGCTGGGGGTGTAGCCCAGAGGTAGAATGCCCCTGGGTTCAATTCTTGGTACCACAAAAAAAAAAAAAAATAGCTGGGCATGGTGGTGCACATCTGTAATTCTAGTGCTTGGGAGGCTGAGACAGGAGAATCGCAGGTTCGAAACCAGCCTCAGTGACTTAGGCTCTCCACATTCTTCGTGAGTCAATACAAGTGCCTCCTCACAGCCTGTCTGGACCTGCCCCAGCTTTCCTCTGGAGCACCTGACAAGCCTGTCCGTGCCTCACTTGATGCACCTGGCTCGCCTCCTGGCTTCCCTCTTGCCCAGGCAGGAGCAGCTCCTGGGGCACCATGCCACACCTTCATCTTTTTATTGGTCAGTGCCTGTCAGGTGTTCAAACGGACTGGCCGTGACTCGGAGGGGATAGTTAGGTTGTGGGGTAGACATGTGGCCTTTGAGTCAGTCTCTTCTGGGGGCATCTTTGCCCAGGGGAGGGGACATCATTGCCAGGGTCTCCCACACTGCCAAACACTCTGGGTGCCCAGTCTAGTGCCCACTTTTTGTGTGTGTGTGTGTGGTACTGGGGATTGAACCCAGAGACATTCTACCTCTGAGCTACACCCCCAGTCTGATTTTATTTCTTATTTGGAAACAGGGTCTCACTAGGTTGCTGAGAGTCTCACTACTTGCTGAGGCTGTCCTTGAACCTGCAATCCTCTTGTCTAAGCTTCCCAAGTACTCGGATTACAGGCATGCGCCACCATGCCTGGCTTTAGTGACCACTTTTACCCACACAGCATGGGGCCTGTACAGGGACGCAGGCCTCAGGAGGGGCCATGGACGTGCCATCATGGCAGCCCAGCCAGTCCCCCTGGCCTGGCCCTGGCCTTAAATCCAGCTTACTTCCTGGGCTTCCAGATCATGACCCAATAGCAGGGTCCGCCCCACCCATTTTGGTCCTGGGCTGGGCTCCAGTTCATGGCTGAGATGAGATGAGGGCTGCAGCCTCGACCTCCTGTGCTCTGGGCACTTTCTCCTCCTGCTTTTCCTCTGTCTCTTCTCCCCTGAGATTTGATGGGCTGGATTCTCGTCCCCCAAGTGCCCTTCCACATACCCCAACCAGTCTTGGTTCTGAAATGGCCCGGGGAAGGGGAGAGTTGGAATGAGACTGTGTTGCAGAGCCCCTTGAAAAGCGCTTCTCGGGAGCACTCCTTATCTGTTCCCCACCTCACCTCTCACCTGTACTCCCGTACCCCCATGCACATGTCACCTCTGGAGGCAAGGGGCCTCATCTTCCTTCTCTACACTCACCGGCTGCCGATTGAAGCACCCCTGACCCCCTAAAAGGTCTGCTGCAGATGTGACCCCAGTAGCCACTCCCCAATCTTGGGGGCCTCATGTGAGGGCTGACTTTCTGTGTTATCTTGACCGGGCCACAGGGTGCCCAGATATCTAGGCAGACATTATTCTGTGGTGTTTTTTTTTTTTTTTTTGTGGTACTGGGATTGAACCCAGGGGAATTCTACCTCCGAGCTACACCCCAGTCCTATTTTCTTATTCTTTATTTTGAAACCGGGTCTCACTAAGTTGCGGAGGGCCTCACTAAGTAGCTGAGGCTGGCCGTGAACCCAGATCCTCTGGTCTCAGCCTCCCAAGTACTGGGATTACAAGCATACGCCACCATGCCAGGCTTGGGTTTTTTTTTTTTTTTCTTCGCATGAGATTAACATTTAAATCAGCAGATTTAGCCAGGCATGGTGGTGCATGCCTGTAATCCCAGTATTTGGGAGGCTGAGACAGGGAAGATCACAGGTTTGAAGACTGCCTTAGCAGCTTAACAAGACTCTCAGCAACCTAGAGAGACCCTGTTTCAAAACAAAAAATTAAAAAAAGGGCTGGGGTTGGAGGTTGGAGGTAGAATATCCTAGTACCCCCCCCCCACACACAGTAGACTTTAATACTACCTAAGAGTAACAGTTACCTAAGAGTAACAATTACCTAAGAGTAACAGTTTATCTGTTCTTAGTACTGGGGATTGAAGCTAGGACTTTATAAAACAAAAAACAAAGAAACAAAAAAACACTAGACTTTAACATTACCTAAGAGTAACTGTCACAGTTTATCTGTTTTTGGTACTGGGGATTGAAGCTAGGGCACTATATCTCAAAGCTACACCCCCTAGACAGACAGTCTTTTCTTTCTTTCTTTTTTTAGATTTTTGTTTTTGCAGTACTGGGGATTGAACCCAGGGGCATTCTACCTCCGAGCTACACCCCCAGCCCTATTTTTTTTTTTATTCTTTGTTTTGAAACAGGGCCTCACTAAGTAGCTGAGGCTGGCCGCGAACCCGGGTCCTCTGGTCTCAGCCACCCAAGTACTGGGATTACAAGCATGCGCAGTTGGGAATGCAGAGGCTGGTACCCCTCCCCACAGCTGGGTATGCCAGCTTCTATAGTGCCAGCCTCCAGAAGCTCCCAGCCCTCAGCTCTCTGAGACTCAGCCCAGCCACCATGGGACTACAGGGCTCGGGGCCATGGGCTGGCGGCTGGGCCCTCAGTATTACACCCTTCTGTGCGGGCAGAGGCCTCCCTCCACACGTGTCAGTGAGAAAGTCAGGGCACTTGGAACTTTCAGAAACCAGTTTATTCCACCTAAAGGGCCCGGAGAGAAGTGACAACACCCTGGAGTGGGATCAGGAATGGGAGCCAGCAGCCGAGTGTGCCGATGGCTGCAGGAAATTCATCAGCTGCCCGAGGGGCCATCTTCCCAAATGTCCAGTGGGATTAAGGATGCTGGGCAGCTGGCCAAGATGATCTGGGCCTTGCACCAGGCTCAGGATACCTGGAACCCCCCAGTCCTCACCCAGAGGGAGGGTGAGTGGAGCGGGGAAGGGGCAGGAGGGGTCCTGGATCTTTTTTTCTTGGCAGCGCTGGGATGGAACCCAGGGCCTCCCCATGCTAGCTGAGTGCTCTACCACTGAGCTGCAGCCCTAGCACAGCCCCTTGGTGTTTGTACTCAGGCAGGGGCCAAGCCCAAGCCAGTGGACACTGGGAGGGAGGCCGGAGCTCCAGAAGCCGGAGGGGTGGAGGTCTAAGAACCCATCCCTGTTCTGGGCTAGCACCTGGAGAGCAGAGGGGTTCCCAGTGGGAAGGAACATGCCCCCCTGGCCACAGCCCCACTGATCCTGGGTTGACATGGGTTGTGGCAAATGCCCATTGTGGGCACTCTGTGTGGCCTTGGGCTACAGATGCCCAGGGCAAGAGCCCTGAGCCAGGACAGAAGAAAGCAGGGCACAGAGGTGGGCACGGCGGTGCCTGCCTGCACTCCCAGGAGGCTGAAGCAGGGGCATCGAGTGGAAAGCAGAGGGTGGGCAGGTGGGACACATCAGTTCTTGCCAGCCGGGGCCAGGCTACAGGCCAGTGGCTTGGCAGGATCAGAAGAGGAGCCCACAGAGGGGCTCAGCTTCACCTTATCCAGGACGGTCTTCTTGATGGCAGCAGGTGAGACCTTCTCCTGGTCGGCCATGGTCTGCAGCTCCCTAGAGAGGTAGTGAGGCGTTGGGCCCGGGCTCCACCTCCTTCTGGAGCCCGCAGACTCCAGCGCCTGCCAGCCTCAGGCAGTGCTGTGCTGTCACCCCCACCTCAGGGCCCTTGCATCTGCAGCCCCCTCCTGCCAGCCCTCTCCTCCCTTACACAGCTGCGTGGCTCCCTCTTACCCCATTTAAAGTGGCTCAGGGTCACCACATCTACCCTTCTGCTCCTCCTACCCCCCTGCAAGCAGCATTGAGCCCCGCTAGCATGCATGGCACTCAGAAGTCTGCGGGTGTTTGCACTAGGGAGTGGGTTCTGTGGCAAGAAAGGTACTGCCAGTCTACCCTGCAGACTTGAACTCGGGGCAATGACTCCCAGCCCTGGCTCTGTCTCTGACCAGCTGCAGGATACCAGGCAGTGTTCTTTCAACTTTCATCAGGCTTTCCTTGGCCAGGACACTGCTACATGTCCTGCTTATCTAACTCCCCTTATCCCCAGCACCAGCAGGAGGAGGGTGTTGAGACCAGGCCCCCAGAGGCTCCCTGGCTGCAACAATGATAAACTGCACAAATACACAGGTAACAGTGCAGGCTGGGAGAAGGCCTCCAGCTACACATGTGGACGCCCCTCCTCACAGGACAATAGAAGGGGGTGAGGGGCACTGCAAACTGTGTCTCTGGGAACCTTGGTTCTCTTTGACCTGCCTAAGGACAGGCCAGAGCTCAAAAAACATCTGCTAAGCACAGGGCTGAGCTGCTGCCTGAGGCCAAGGCTCTGATGTGCTAGAATGGGTGGCTGGGGAGTGGGCAGCAGCGGGGCTCACCGTGTGCGGATGCAGGAGGCCTCTACAGCATTGATGAGCAGGGAACGGAAGCCCCCACTCTCTAGCACATGTAAGGCATGGATGGTAGCCCCGCCAGGAGAGCAGACATTGTCCTTGAGCTGGCCGGGGTGCTGCTCCGAGTCCAGTAGCATCTTGGCCGCACCCTGCAACCAGAGGGAGGGTCTGATGGCGGTGGGGCATCCATCTGCCTCCTCAGGGACTGTCCCCAACCACCACCACCCCTGCTAACTCCCCGCCCATCTGCCCCGAGTGCACCAGCTTCGGCTGGCAGGGAGCCACCCCCACCAGAGGGCCAGGAAACACTGACCAGGAGGGCCTGGGCTCCGAGGCGGACTGCCAGGCGCCTTGGAAGCCCCATCTTCACGCCACCATCAGCCAGGGCGTCCAGGGCTGTGAATGCCTGCAGGGAGAAGGCACTCTGAGCCACTGCCCAAGACTCTCCTCTTCCTCCTCTGGCCCAGAGCAGGGGACAGGGTGAGTGGGGCAAAGTGCTAGCTTCCACAGCCTTGGAGCCCAGACACCAGCCCTCCAAGGGGAGCAGGGATGGAGGAGAGGGTATAACAAGGCCCTACACAACCCCGGCAGCCACCTATCACTACCGGCCCTCACATAGGCAGGGCCGCTGCCGCTGAGTCCTGTGACGGCGTCGATCAGGTCCTCCTCCACCTCTGTGCAGAAGCCCACGCTGCCTAGGAGCTGCTCCAGGAGCTTGCCGTCCTCCACCTGGGCGTGGGTGCCGGTGGCGTACACGGTGACCCCCTCCCGTACCACGACTGGGGTGTTGGTCATGCAGCGGATGACCTTGGGGGCTGGCCGAAATGTGGTCAGCTTCTGAAGGAGAAATCAGCTGTGTCAGCCGGGCATGGTGGCGCACGCTTGTAATCCCAGTACTTGGGAGGCTCAGACAGGAGGATCACAGGTTCGCGGCCAGCCTCAGTTACTTAGTGAGGCCCTCCGCAACTTAGTGAGACCCTGTTTCAAAATAAAGAATAAAAAATAGGGCTGGGGATCAGAAGGAGGTAGAATGCTCCAGGGTTCAATCCCCAGTACCACCAAAAAAAAAAAAAAAAAAAGATAAAAAGAAATCAGCTGTGTCCATCCTGGTCTCTACCACCTGCCCTTGCCCCAGGTGGGGATGGGGGTGGACATGCTCCCCCAATGGAACATTTCCTTATTTCTCACTGTGGGCCGGCATGCTGTACCCTATTCACAGATGGAGAACCCAGTTCCTGACCATGGGCACCCCACCCCCTCTGCAGGCCCTGCTGCACCCACCTTCTCAATGGAGCTGATGGTGACACCAGCCGCACAGGACACCACAACGTGCCTGTCCTGGATGTCGGCGCCAATCTCATCCAGGATGAAGGGGATGATGTGCGGCTTCACAGCCAGGAAGAGCACGTCACTGTGTCGCACCGTCTCCCTGTTGTGGGGTGTCAGGTTCACCCCCATCTTCTGCAGGAGTACAAGGCAGCTCAGCCTAACCCAGGAGTTATTTGGTCCCACAGAGGCAGAGAACAGCTCAGAGGCTGCTGGACTATGGATGCGGGCTGGGCTGAGGGCTCAGGGCAGTGGGCTTGGAACCCCCTCAGCCGCCCTCCTCATCCAGAAATGGAGGAAGCATTCCCCTCTGCAGTGTGTCCCCTCTGCAGACAGAAAAGGGATGCTCCACCTGCCCGGCCCTAGAGGCCTCTGTGATGAACCCTGCTCAAACTTAAACCCCATCCAAGGAACCCCACTCTGGAACAGCACCCTCCCCCACCAGCTGTGCACAAGGCCAGCAATGGGAGCCATAGGCAGCGTCTGAAGACACCCCGGCCCATCACTGTCAAGACCATCACACACCCGACCCCAGACACTGACCCTGTAGGACCCAGTAACTACCCTCCACCTGGCACCTACCCTGAGGGCAGAAACTGTGGTCAGGTCCATGTCTGGGGAGCTGGCCATTATCTTGTGGGCAGCCAGGACACCTATGTGGCGGGCGGGGGGGAGGGGCAAAGAGTTCCTCCCTCAAGGCCAGTTCTGGTCTCCCTTACTCAATTTCCCAGAAAGGAAACTGAAGAGAAATCCCACCCCCCAGGGCAAGGCAGAAGCCCCAAACATATGGAAACTGCTATATCCCACAGGACAAGGGTGGTGTAAGCCAGACCCCCCCAGCCCTACACGATCCCCAGCCCTACACGAGGGTAACGGGACCCAGTCTCTCCCACTCAGGCCCCTCCCTGCCCCAGGGTCTACCTGCTGTTGTGAAGCCCTTGGCCAGGGCAAAGGCCAGCTGGCCAGCCCCGATGAAGCCCACGCTCATGATGCCTGGAGGCCCCGCGCACACAGCTCTCACCTGGCACTGGATCTGCAGGGGCAGCTGCAAGAGTAGACCCGCAGGACAGGGAGCAGGAAGTTAGGTGGGCAGTGCCAGGCCTGGCCGCTCCTCCAGCAGCCGGGCGCCACTCACCCGCGTCCCAGCCGGCCTAACTCTCCCCATTGTTGCCCGTCCGCCCCGGCTCGGTAACTGCCCCAGTGCCCCTGCCCAGAGCGGGGATCCTGGGTGGGTCTCCGGCCTGCTGCCCCAGGGTCGTGAGCCCTCTGAAAGGGGTTGGGGGGGCAGAAGAAACAATAGGGAATGGGAGAGGGCCCAGCAAGGACCCAGTGCTCGAAGACCCCCCACCTCATCCGAGCCCCCAGCCCGACTAGAGCTCCGGGTCCCGAAGCCGCTCACTAACCCCCGCCTAGCTACTCCGGTGCAGCCGGTCTCTGTGGTGCCGCACCCGCCACGCGGCAGCCGCGCCTCGGCCCCGCCCTCTCCTCCCCAGCCAATCAACGGCGCGGTCTCCGCTCGCCGGCCAATCAGGAGCCGGGGCCGGAGCACCTGGGCATTGCATCACCCACAGGGCCCAGCCTGCCGGACCCCACGGTTCCCACCCCCGCCCCAAAGTGGGAGGCACCTCGGGTCAGTGCCCGGAGAACTCCCCCACCTGGTGGGTGTCTCTTCTGTAGAGTCTCTTCGGGGGTGCCCCTTTGAAAGCTGGGTATCTTCTGGTGACAGGCCCGTTATGTTCCGAACCTCCTTCAAACAGGTGGTGTTCAACTAGTAAATGGGGGGGCGGGGAGATGATCGTGTAGTGCCCCAGCTCCCGAATCCCCTGACTTCTTGTCTGCTGAGTGCCTAGGAGTTTTCCACCCTGGGTCTTAGGAAGAATAAGGCTCTAGACATCCCTCGCCCTCCAGGAAGCGTCCAGGGCCTGTATCCCTGCTTTTGGAATCCTGGACCACTGCAAAGAGGAAGGGATCCGGGGGACAGCCTGTTTCCCCAACAAGGGCAGAGGTGGCCTGCTTTACTTTTTCTGTTCTGTGTCTTAGATGAGGACAAGCTACTTCAGAAGGTAATTTCAGAACCCGGCTTGGTGGCACACACCTGTAATCCCAACGCCTGGGAGGCTGAGACAGGAGGATCACGGGTTCGAGGACAGCCTCATCTACATAGCGAGACTCTCCGCAACCTAGCGAGACCCTGTTTCAAAAACAAAAAATGAGCCAGGCGTGGTGGCACACGCTTGTAATCACAGTACTTGGGAGGCAGAGACAGGAGGATCGGGGTTCGCAGCTAGCCTCAGCTACTTAGTGAGTGAGGCCCTCCGCAACTTAGTGAGACCCTGTTTCAAAATAAAGAATAAAAAATAGGGCTGGGGGTGTAGCTTGGAGGTAGAATACTCCTGAGTTCAATCCCCAGTACCGCAAAAAAAAAAAAATAGGGCTGGGGGTGTAGCTCAGAGGTAGACTGCCCCTGGGTGCAATCCCCAGTACTGCAAAATAATAATAATAATAATAATAATAATAATAATAATAAAAAATGAGCAGGGCATGGTGACGCATGCTTGTAATCCTAGTACTTGGGAGGCTGAGACAGGAGGATTGCAGGTTCAAAGCCAGCCTTGGCAACTTAGAGAGGCTCTTAGCAACCTAGTGAGACCCTGTTTCCAAATAAATAAAGTCGGGCTGGGGGTGTAGATTGGAGGTAGAATACCTCTGGGTTCAATCCCCAGTATCAAAAAAAAAAAAAAAGAAAAGAAAAGAAAAAGAAAATGTGATTGTTCTAGGGGTATAGCCCAGACGTAGAATACCCTTGGGTTCAATTCCCAGTACCACAAAAAAGGGGGGCCTGGGGGTGTAGCTCAGGACATGGTAGTAGTGTGGTGGACAATGTAGAGAAGCAGGTTGACATAGTGAAATTGCAGCTGCCTTGGACAGAGGAGTTTGGTCCTCACTCTCCAAGGGAGGTGCTGGGTGGGGTATGTGTCCCAAGATGACAGCTCAAACCTGTGACACAAAGCCTGGGAGTTCATTACATTCCCAGAAAAGAGCATCCTACTTTTTTTTTTTTTTTGTGGTACTGGGCATTGAACCCAGGGGCATTCTACCTCCAAGCTACACCCCCAGCCCTATTTTATTTTTATTTTGAAATAGGGTCTCACTAGGCTGATAAGAGTCTCACAATCCTGTCTCAGCCTCCCAAGTACTGGGATTACAGGTGTGCACCACCACGCCTGGCTCTACTTTGTGTGTGTGTGTGTGTGTGTGTGTGTGTGTGTGTGTTTTGCTGGGGATTGAACCCAGAGGCATTCTACTTCAAAGCTACACCCCCAGACCTATTTTATTTTTTATTTGGAAACAGGTTCTTGTTAAGTTTCTGAGAGCCTCACTAAGTTGCTGAGGCTGGTCTCAAACCTACAATTCTCTCCTGTCTCAGCCTCCCAAGTACTGGAATTATAGGCGTGCAACACCATGCGTGGTGACCTTCCTACTTTATTTTATTTATTTATTTATTTGTACTGGGGATGGAACCCAGAGGC
The DNA here is from genome assembly GCA_004027185.1 of Glis glis. Classification (NCBI taxonomy): domain Eukaryota; kingdom Metazoa; phylum Chordata; class Mammalia; order Rodentia; family Gliridae; genus Glis; species Glis glis. The sequence continues at coordinate 554 of PVJS01011633.1, read as the reverse complement.
ATTCTACCTCTGAGCTACACCCCTAGCCCCTTTATTTTTAATTAATTAATTAATTAATTAATTTTATTCTATTCATTTATTTATTTGTGTGTGTGTGTGTGTGTGTGTGTGTGTGTGTGTGTGTTGCTGGGAATTGAACCCAGAGTCACTCTACCTCCAAGCTACACCCCCAGTCCGATTTTATTTATTTGGAAACAGGGTCTCACTAGGTTGCTGAGAGCCTCACTAAATTACTGAGACTGTCCTCGAACCTGCAATCCTCCTGTCTCAGCCTCCCAAGTACTGGGATTACAAGCGTGTGCCACCATGCCCAGCTTTATTTATTTATTTATTGTGGTGCTGGGGATGGAACCCAGGGGCATTCTACCTCTGGGCTATACCCCCAGCCTTATTTTATTTTTTATTTGGAAATAGGGTCTCACTAAGTTGCTGAGGCTGGCTTCGAACCTGTGATCCTCCTGTCTCAGACTCCCAAGTACCAGGATTACAGTAGTGCACCACTATGCTCAGCTCTTATTTTTTATTTTATTATTATTATTATTATTATTATTATT